>JAVSBS010015346.1:0-74983 GCA_033124195.1 Coracias cyanogaster | reverse complement strand
TAGAGAGATGTTAGGATGAAGGTTGGACTTGATGATCCTGGTGGTCCTTTCCAACCATAATGATTCTATGATTCTAAAAAAACCTGTGTTTAGACACCTAGGCATATGAACCCTCATAATCTGTTTCATTTATATGACAATACCAATTCAATTTGAAGTAGCAGAAAATGCCAATGCGATCAGATAGATACTGCCACTATCTATTCTTCTAGAATAACATCACTGATTTAGTTGGTATGTATGAGATGTGATAAATGTATTTACTTGAGATAAGAGTTTATATACCACCTGTAGTTTCAAGGTGCACTTTCAAACTCCAACTGCTAATGTGACCTAGGTGGTCTTCACAGAGGAAGTCTCAAAAGAAATTACATTTGAACATAATAGAGTAAAATGATGAGGGAGAAACATTTCAAATAAATACCGTCTTACTTATATGAGGTAGTCAAATTAAATGCTCTGTATACTCTCTTACCTCATCTGAACATCAGTGTTTTATGGCAAAGGAAAAAGTGAAATAGTTGATATACATTGAACATAAGGTGTTTGATTTTAAGACATGCTTGGCACAATTTTTACTCACAGATGTGGTAGCATTATGTATGTATCTTCAAAAAAATCATTGCTACTCACTTATATCATGTTTCCTGCATTAGCAAAGGACGGGATGGGAAAGGAACAAAAAATTTGTATTATTTCTGGCCCTTATTGCCTGAATACTTCTGCTGTTTTGA
Organism: Coracias cyanogaster; assembly: GCA_033124195.1. Taxonomy (NCBI): domain Eukaryota; kingdom Metazoa; phylum Chordata; class Aves; order Coraciiformes; family Coraciidae; genus Coracias; species Coracias cyanogaster. Next base: position 74,249 of record JAVSBS010015346.1, on the reverse strand, counting down.
AGGTGTCTGCAGACCAAATAAATGAGAACCAGTTCTCAGACATAACTTACAATCATTACTCCAACATCACAGCAACAGCTTCCACTCTCTTTTAATTCCAGGCAGTCAAGGGAGTTAAAAGAGAGGAGAAGTATTTCCTTTACTTATCAATAGACTGAAATATTTACTTTCAAAGTCATGCATAACAAGCTCCTAGTAAAGATCTGCAGTCTGCTCATCTGAAGTCCCATCACTCTTTGCCTTTATGGGGTGACTGTAAACACCATTTCTCAACTGCTGTTTTCCTGCATTCAGGAGTCCATTTTGACCCCAAAAGCGTTAACCCAGCCAGCCTGCATTTCTTCCTGTACTGTCGTGTAAGATGTACTCCACACAAAATAAGGAACATCGACCTTGAAAGGAAAGGGGGGAGAAAAAATAATAAATCCCACAACCAAACCCATTCAACAGCCCAGAGAAAGATCTAAGCTCTGTCAAAATGATTTCTTATTCCATTTTACTGAAGCAGTGCCATGCTTTATCACTTCTGAGTTCATGTCTTACAGCTGAGGCAGCCCACTTGTATTGGTAAGTTCTTTAGTTAAAGTGTACACGTGTTATTCACATTGTCAGTATGATTTAAAAGGAAAGAACATTTTGCAAGTGAAATACACCACAACTGCGACAGGAAGCTGAAATTTAAAATGCTAAAGCACATGTAACTAATTGCTATATGTTCTCACTATGGTCCTTCTCTTCCCTATTTACAGAAATACTACAGTCAGACTTATGACACTGGTGATCCAGTGGTGGAGTTGGCAGCTTTAGATCTTCCAGGAGCTTCTGATGTCTCACCATTATAAGTAAAACTGGTCAGGTAATCTTAGCTAAACCTAATGTACTACTACTGTCTACATCATTACATCACTACACACACATTTATACACAAACTGTAATATAGAGAAATGCTGAATTTACCTTGAAGTGATCCAGAATTCAAGCTGTTGCCTTGACTATGAAATGTGCAGATATTGAAACACCTAAATAAATTGTGACTATAGAAAAGGTGCTTTCCAAGTCACGAAGGTGCTCAGTTCACAAGCATTAAAGTTACACATCCTGCTCCAAGTAGTTGTGCTTATTTATAGGTATTTTTATAGAGGTGGGTTGAGTTGCTTAGCTTCTTTGGTCCAGTCAGTGTAGGCACTGCTTTTATAGCATAGATAAAGTACTGCCATACAGGCAAAAACACTTTTTTTTAAGCAAAAGCCTCTGTATTAAAGCACAAACCATACCTAAAAAGGGCTATTTCCTTAAACATCAAGGAAATCAAAAGCATTTTCTTCTTGTGATTTGTAAATAAGAAAACGCAGATCCAGAATGCTAGAAATGTCCACCTAAATCTACTTAATTTGATTTTAATATAATTGAAAAATCTTGTGAAGGCAACATTGAAAGCTGAGCTCATTTTCTGTTGCACTTCAGTGCAGTACCAAACTCTACGCATTTCACATAAATTAACAACATTATCAGATTACAATGAATCTAAACACTCCTCCATCTGTACTTTGTGAAATGTGGATAAATAAAAACTTGAAAGTAATGCAAATGAAGTCACTGACAAAAGATTCATAAAATTCAGAACTAGGTCAAAAGTGAACGCATTAGTGTTCAACGTAATTCTGTCTTAGGTTTTAATGTTCACCTTCTTTTGTTCTTGCTGCCAATTGATTATCTTTCAGTAAAGTTTACACGTTAACATTAAATGTTAATAATGCATAAATATTAAACACACTATTGTAAAGTTAGCAACACCATTACTTATAAAATGCTGTAACCAGCTTAAGACACTGAAGACTCTGAAAAGCTTAGTAATATTTTGTTCTCTAGTTTGCTCAGGAAAAAAACCAACCCTCTGCAGCACTAACAGGCAGAAACGTCACTGTCAGATGCCCCACTGCAGACTGCTGTCAGGCAACGCGTTGTTAAAAAAGCAGGCAAAGACTTAAATATACACAGTTGCTGTAGACTTCAGTCCCACTGGGTGACAACAGCTAGCTACAGTATACATGTGCAATAAGCTTTACACTCCCTTAAGTGTACTAAATCATTGTGTTGGCTTAAATTTGTTTTTTAAGAGCTTTGTTGACTTCACAGCTGGTGAGCTGACACTTTCCATCACTCTACTACTTGGCAACAGATGCCTCTTACTTATGCACAGATGCTGAGTAACCACCCAACCCTAACATTAGCCTTGTGTTTTGAACTAATTGGGCCAACACAGTTGTAATTAAGATTTGAATAATTAGAAAACTAACATGATTACTTTCACAATTAATCCTTATACTGTACCATTTCATTCTTTTTTCGACTATCCTGGACAGCTCTCATTTCTTTGAGTCCTGTAAATGCATCAGCCTTCTAAACAGTGGAATAAAAGCATACTTTGCAGATAATATTAATGACATTTTAAAGGGCTTGTTTCACTGTCTTTAAAAGTTACAATGGATGATTGGACTGATACTTCCTTTCACTCCATTTACCCATTACCTGGATCCTTTTGCAACAATCACACAGGAAGAAAAAGCATACACAAGAAGAACAAAGGTTTTTAAAAACAGTATGCAAATATATGTGGTTTCAGTGCAATACAAAAGATCTTGAGGATGAGCTGATCTGAAGCATCCTGTTTTATTCCTTTGACTTGGTGTCTGTTAGAAAATGATGGGTGCTGGGGAGTAACTGTTAAGCAAATGAAGGGAATGCTGAAGGGAATGGAAAAGTCTATTTCAAGTGGGGAGTAGCTCCTGGGGAAATGGCAACTGTGGTACTTGCAAAGAATAGGAGATAGTCTGATCCTATAGAGGACATAATTAAGAGAGGAAATAGTAAGAAAGAAATAAAAACAGAACGTGATCAGATGTTCTTTTAAATAATAAGGAGTGTATCACTTTCATTACCCAAAGTATGTAAGGACTGGATAAAAAAGGTCATGCTTTGGGTATTAAATTAATTTTAAACAATGATCAATTTATCTGCTAGAAATATGCAAAATCAAGGTGTTTATGTATGCATATGCTCACAGAAACCATGCTTTTTTTTTTCAGATGTATTTACTAACATATACACACAATAGGAACTCTAGGAACCCTCTTATCTGCCAGTAAAAATTACCACTATTTAGATCTTCATTCTTGGGCATTAGAAAGTCTGAAAACAATAAAGAGGAAACAATATAGCTGTACAGGGATATTAATAAGAAGCATAATTTAGAAAATGTATATCCTGCTTATAAAAAGTAAAAGCTAAATCTTTTTTTCTTCGGTGTTCTAGATAATCTTGTTCTTGGCACAGTTCAAGAAGCCTGGTAGTTTCTGAGTTAAAGAGATAGCTCTTAAAGGTAAGATTATTTTTTCATGTGATATATTTAAGAAATAGGCAGCTGTAATGTCAATTATATGTAAAAAAAAAAAAAAACAAAAACCCAAAATTAAATATATTTTATCTGCAAATGTAATAAAATGCATCTAGTTTCAGGGAAGAGGTGGAATTTGTTGCAGATAGACTCTCTTGAACTAACAATTTATATTTGCTAGTCTCCTCCAGATCCTCCAGGTGTTTAAAACATATTATTTGCACAGATACCTAAGCTTGCTTTAAAGGGCATTTCAGTAACATATTTATTAGGGAAAGCAAGGAAACAGGAACAAGGAAGAAGTGGTTCACAAGCAGGTTCTAAAGAGAATAGCAAGTGTTAAATGGCAGCAGTCAGTAGTAGCTCGGTGTCCCCCGAGACACCAGTTCAGTTCCCCAGAGGCAGGAGAATGAGAAAAGGCTGTAATTACTGCCTACCATTGTTAATGAAAATAAATATACTGCTTCCATATTCAAGAAGAAATATCGCCTCAATTGCTGTTCCCCCACCAATTCCTTAATCTAAACTACAAATGCTTCTGCTTATGGCTATGATAAGCCCTGCGGTTAATATCTGACATTAGGGCAATTTGTCATCACAAGCCAATCTCTTGTAAAAGTTTGAGTTAGTCGTTGTGGAGACAATGACTCATTATTTCCTTAGGCACAGAAAAGGGAATATGGTAAGAAGCTGTGGAGGGAAACATGACTCCCAGAAAGTAGTTAGCTAAGTGGGGACAAAACAAAAGAAGGAAAACTTTATGTTGGATAGATGGAGCACTTTTCAGATGTTGGGAAGAGAAAACCCTCAGTGGGCAACATGAGAGGAAAAGAAGACAAACTAAGTTAAATATTAAATGGTAAAGAAATATTGCCAAAGAACAAAAATCACTTCAGTACTGATAAACTTCAATTTGCCTGATAGAAAAAGCTCAAGTGCTAATGGCACCACACAATCACATAGTCTCAAATGGTCAAAGCTGCTGTACTGTCCAGCACATCATGCTTCTTTGGCTTAATGACTACTCAAAGAAGAAACTTCTCCATTACTCAACATCCTGGTCACTGAATGACACTTCAACCCCAAATGCAACAGTACAGTAGAAATCGAGATGTAATAGCTACAAGACTTTGACTTTGTTTAGCCAGTCCATGAAACTTTAAAGCTCTCATGAGCGCTTATCAAACCTACCTGCACAGTTAGATTTTCTAATTCTATCAATCACACTCAGTACCTCAAGCCATACCCTGATCCAGGTCCTGATGAAGTCAGAGAAGGTTAAATTGATTCTTCATTCAGGTTTGACTAATCTCAATTACTTCTTGCCTTTTCTGTAAGAGAGATTTGCCAGTTACTTCTGTTGCTGTAGGTTTTTTTAACTGTGAGGCAATACACTGAGCAAATTCCACAACTTCTTTCCATCGTATGGTTGGTAAACATGAAATCCATTTCAATAAAAATAAAGCTAGGTTATAGCTTTACTGCAGTAGAGATGCTTTCACAATACCTTCCATAAAACATACTGTATAGTCTCAAAGGGGGATGCATAACACTATCTGATAATAACTCTCTTGACAATGATTATCAAATAACATTTGGTTTCACAGAGAGTTTGAGAATATCAAATATTTGATATTTAGAATATCAAATTCCAACATGTCACACTTTATCTCTTTATTTATTTGACATGTGATTATATTCTCATAGTCACACTCCAAATGATTATTTAGAATTAGTTTTCCTTCCTGTGGCTGTGTTTTGTTTCAGTGTCTTAGCTATATATTTTTGCATAATAAAGAAAATAAGTATTAATATTTCCATTTGTATTCCTAATTATTTCAGAATAAAAATAAATAATTAACAATGTTGAAAAGTAATTACAGGGAAAAAACTTAATATTGGAAAAGCCCCATGTATCATTAGATATTTGCAAAGAAACTGAAAACTAGAACAATAAATTTGATTTCTAATACTTTCTTTTTTTAACAGGAGATATTTCTTGGTCCTATGGTGCTCCCTGTCTTTCCAAATGTTTGATTTCAGGGGTATTGATGCAACTAAAGAACATTATATTTGGTATATCTGCATTAAAAAACACCTCTTTATCCTGACAAGCTGTTTAAAACATCACATTTGTGCCTTATGAATTGCACTTAAAAAAACCTATCTACATATCCCACGAAACCTAGACCCAAGTTTGTAGCTTTGCAAGAAGTGCAGTTTCTGCTTTAGGACAACACTGTTAAAGATGTACAAAGGAGGCATTTTCCAACATAAATATTATTGCTTATTTTTACTGGGGAGGGGCAAAAGAGCCTATCAGAAAATTTAGAATAATGACTCCTAAAATGGCTATTTTAACCATGGACATCAATAATAATATCAGACCATTATTCTTCAAAATTGAAATGTGAAAGCAAGAAGGGCAGGAAAACCATACAGCACCAACACATATAACCTTCAGCACTTGTATGTTTTATAATTTCAGATGGGACAAGACCTCTAGTTCTGTTTCCTTAATTAATCATTTTTGCACAAGACATACTGACACAAAGTCAGAGGCAGGGAGTCAAAGAATGATATATGTGAAAGCATGCTTTGAAATAATAATGAACTATTTCTCTTCCATGGTATTTGCCCAAAGAAAATCTGAAGAACAGCTGGTATAAAGAGAAATGCCTGATGCACCTAAACATTGCTTTCAAAAAAATTTTAGGTAGATCAGTTTTTGTTTTGCCTGGTACAGCCTGCACTGAGAGACATAACAGCTCCATCTGTTTTTTATCAACTAAGAAAGATTATATCAAATTAGATTTATTAAATCTCAGCTCTCTTACTTAAAAGCAACACCTCTCACTAGGTATCTGAACATGAGCACAGTTCTTACTTAACTAGGCAGAAGACATGCATATATTTAGAAATAGTTGTGACAACTTTGACCCAAGAGAAATTTAATATATAGCATCTTGCCATTTTTACCTGAACTAGCATCACTAGGCATGTAACACACAAAAAGCTGTACAGTCACCATGCAGTGAGAAATGAATGGTAATTCTAGATGTTAAGCATCACCCTTCCTACTCCTTCACAGAACAGTAACAGCAACATTTAGAAAGATAGTTAAGTGTGTGAGTTTTCTATTTAAAATATTCATGCTCATTGATCACAAATAGGGCAAAAAAAGTCATACAGTTATTACAGAAGAAGTGAGTTGATTAAAAAAGAGTGACCTTTAGAAACATTTCCAAAAAATGTCTATTTTTTGTTGAAATACAATGCTCCAGGGAGTTCCAAACAGATTAAAAAAATAATAATAATAAAAAATCTAGCTACATAAACAAACTCACCTAGTTTAAATAACAAGCTTAGAAGCAAATACTTCTACAAGAAAAAGTTTCTAATATTTCCTGTGTTGGCTTCATCTATTAAAAACATCCAGGTGCTTGCCCTGGTGCTTCTGCTTCATTCTGCCATACATAACATCTCCTGTACATCCAGCCTAGCATTACTCACGTTCTTGGCTGCTGGAACTCAAATATGTCCTTGAGTGATACATTTTGGCTTTCAGGGTGAGAAAGAGTGACAGGTAATTGCTATGTGCTACATCTGATGGGTAATTCAGAGTGGGATTGAAGTTCATTGATGGGCCTGAATTTTGTTGCTTACATTTTCTATGCACCAAAGGACATTTCCATCCCAAATAATATTAAAAGAGGGGAGGGGAGGAAGGAGATGAGGAGACATGAGGACAAATGTAGAAGAAAGTGAAGGTGCCTGAAAATTTAAATCAATTTATATGCAATAAGGACCAAAAAATAGGATAGAAGTCTTTACAATGAATCACAAAACCATCAGAGAGAAATGCTACTCTTCAAAAAGCATTTTAATTACCAAGTTCATTTGTGTGTTTACCTTATCAGCATTTCCTTTCTCAACATCACCTTTTAGTCTCTGTATTTGTTCTGACATACATAGTCTTTCAAGCAGAAGCCAGGTAGGTCACATTTTATCTCTTCATTTCTTTGACAATGCTCCTTGAAGTAGCATATCAAAGGCCAAATTACCAAAATACCTGTTTTATAGAAAACCTGAGTCCCACTGTATAGGAGGATAATTTAAAAAAAAACAATAACTAGTTAAAGATGAGAATATAAAACATTGCTCTATCCTGAGAGGATTGCTCATCACATAGCGATAGAAAAAAAGGAGATCTTTATTGAAAGCCACAGGGCTTTTTTTTCTTCTATTACTGTAAATCTGGACTCCTGAAACATCTGTTTAGAGTTACAGAGGTAGATACACTCTAAATAGGTTTATTTATGCCCAGAAAATGAATAAGAAGCACTACTTGTGACAGGGAATGCAATGAATTTATATTCCATTTACTATTTTCAAGAGATATAGTTAAATATTTTAAATTATAGTAAACAAGTACAAAGATTAGTATTAATATTTTACAGAGAAATGAAAAGACAGTTAATAAGCAAAGATAAAAGTTTCTTTTATGGAAATGAAATGGCTTTTCATTTTGCTGTATAATTAATACTCCAGTTTAATGATTAAAATATCACTTGAATTTGAAGAGTTTTAATGGAAAGCTTGCTGCAAACAACTTTGAGGGAACCCCGTTTTGGTAAAATGGCTTCATCATCAAATCTCTAGCAAAAGTATTGAGTAAAAGTCTGCTCAGACTGTTTAAGACAATGGAAATCGAGTCAAGAAATACTAATTTTTAGCTTTTCTTCATGATACAAATATTCTTAGAAAACTGTCATTAAATTGTAGTATCTGGTATATTTGTTCTATTTAACAACATTGTTTTATTTTCAGTATTTTCTTATGCAGGAAAAAAGAACCATGGGATGCAGGTTTGGTTTGGGTTTTTTTTAGATTATATATTAAAGTAAATATAAAACAGATATACGAAAGTGTGTAACATGCACACACAGTCAGTATGCCTGAGAACAGAATGCCAAGAAGGTTATTCTTAAGAAATTTACTTTGTGGTCTTCATACAGGCTTTTAAGACAGATGCTTAAACTGCCATCTCAACTCCATATACAGAAACACTGTACTATATAATTTTATATACATGTATGTATAGGTACAATGGGACAGAAGAACATAAGGGAGTGGTAAGGGAAGTCAGAACGTAGTTCATCAGTTCAAACTAAGCCCTGTGGGTAGTGGTTAAACTGCACAGACAAATCAAAATCTTTGTGAAATGAGTAAATGGCCACAGACTGGTGTTTAACAAATGTGTGTGTGCATTTATACCTACAATTATCACTTGCTGGCAGCCTTCAGAAAACAGCAGCCAAGAACCTACCTAATGCTTATGGACTAGGCTAAAAAAATGGATTTTGGGATCAGTGCTGGAACACATTGTTGATCAAGACAGGTCAAAAGTCTCATCTGTTTTTCAAAAAAGAGGTGAGTTTGCATCCTTATTTACCTTCACTGGCAAATAAAAGCATTTCAAATGTTTTTGTAACCAAGTCAGCCACAACTGTATTTTGTAAGTATATTTGGTGTGCTGGACATAGTATTAATGCGGTCAGTGAGTAAATGTGTGCATGAAAAGAATAATAAATCTGATCTATATTTGGAAAGAAAAACTACTCATCCAAGTAATTTAACTGAGTATTTATTATGTGCTATGGAAATTGTTCTGAATATAATGTACTCTGAAAGTTGAAGGACAACGTAATTCTAGTACCAAAATGTACAACTTTTAAATTTATGTGGGAGACAGCACTTTCTTGTGAGCTAAGTGCTTAGATACTTTCTTATTTTGAATCTCAGACCTGTACGTTTCTTACGAATGTGTCCATAAACATTTCCACTCTGAGCTGTGATTACAGGTCTGGGTCGTTCAGCACAAGAGCACAGAGATGGCCTTCAGCACCCACAGACCCCAAATCACACTGCTGGGACACAGGACAGTAAACATAACTTACAGTATACATACGTCAACCAAGGCAGTCATTGGCTTAAAAAGTATTGACAGCCGAGACATCTGCAGCAGAAATATGCCCCTCCAGCCCCAGAACTGTCTGCTGTACATCTGTACAACTCTGTTCTTTACAGAAGATTCTTCATGCTCAAAACTGGAGTGATACATTTGACAGAAACTGAACGACAGCTGCTACTAAACTAACCTGACCAAGTCTCATGACACAGTATCTTAACATTCATCTTATTGGGAGGAAAGGAAGCCTCTTTAAACAACCCATTGCGATATTAGCATTGTAAAACATGTCCTTGACTTCTGCTAATTATCAAGCCCAGTAATAAATATGGTGATGTAGGTTTGTATTTTACTTCAATACAGAAATTTTCTACATGAAATGTTTCTTTTTCACCCTCAAACTATCAGGCTTGAAGGTTTAACAAGAAAGCAGACTGAAGCTTACTCGCTCTAGAAACACCAGTGCAGTTCCAAAGCTTTCCTACAAAATTATTGCTTCAACAAATATTCATTCCGTGACACACCCAACGTCTCCAATGGGTTACATCTCCAGAAACCAAGTGGACCTTAGTGAAAGTTTCTATTAATACAAAGAAAGATAACGATTGAAACTTATTATTTAATACAGTGTATCTATGACAAAGAACAACAAAAAGGGAACCCAGGAAAAAGCAGTAGCAAACACTACATTTGCCTCTAAATCAACTAATTACACGTCTGAGAATTCATTCAGAGGGTGTGACTTTCACAGTGGCTTGAAAATGACAACCCCTGAAAATATGTTGAAAACATACATATTTACAAACATATATATAAATATTTACACTGTAATATATGTTTCTTTTTAACTGTAAGGTGTGCTTTTGCAAGCACAATGATATCCTGAGGTACCCAAATTAAACATTGCAGAGCTTTGTTCTCATGAACCAGTTAAGAGCGTGGGATTTCTGCAGTGTAGACATACAAAGAATCACAGAATCACAGAATGGTAGGGGTCAGAAGGGACCTCTGAAGATCATCTAGTCCAACCCCCCTGCCAAACCCACTTCATCTAGGCACGGTCACACAGGAACACATCCAGACAGGTCTTGAAAGTCTCCAGAGAAGGAGAAAAAAATGGTTAAAGAGATGGTAGAGTGTTGGAGCACATATACTCAACTCGTGAGTACTGGAATGTTTTCAGAGGTGTTTTCTGTTTCAATTTAAAAGAAAAAATTTACACAGGTGGACCAAGAGAGAAAAGCAATGTCCTCACAGCATCAAAGGAAGGAAGAGAATGGATGTGAAAGTGATGAAGTGTTAAATTGTGGTAGATGAAGAAAAGAAAAAGAAAGAAAGAGGGAGGATTCAAAGAGGAACAGAATGAAAAGAAACACAAATAATTAGGAAGAAGCTATACAAAGAGGAGGGTGCTACACAGATGTGCAAGAGTAAGTGCCCAGGAAATGGACTATGAAAATAACAGAAGAAGGAGAGATAACAGGAGTCTGGTGGGACAGAATGGTCCGGCTAGGAAAGCTGATGTTAGTTCTTCAATGCATGTTAATAAAATGGGGCTTGAAAAGCCTTTCTTTCCAGTAAAGCAAATTCCCGTATTATCTTTGGGAAAAGAAACTGGGGAAACTCACCATGAAGCTTATTCTATCACACTTTTACAAAGTGACATCATGTATCTCTTACCGTATGTTATCTGGGTTATTATCTACAATTGTTAACAATTGTTTTCTTTTTCATATATCACTATCACTGTTACAGCAGGACTATTCCTTGCTGCCCTATGGTTGGTTTTATGTAAGTTTCCAGAGGGCTCTTTCTGCTTTACCCCTTTCCAAACCTCAATTTAGTAAATTTCCTTAAAATCCCCCTAAAACATTAAAACATTAGCATCTAACACTAATTTTCAGTGGAGGTGGGCCAGATAGCAATTGTCCTCTTCTGTAAGGAGACATAGCTTGAAGAAAAAAAAATATTAACACTGGTCTCATTCAAAGAACTTCAAATATCTGAAATAAAGCTGACTTCTGCTTACAGCTATATACTTAGTAGTATCTGATATAACCCTAGAGTTGAAAAAAAGGTTCAAGAGAGGGAACTAGGCTATACTGACATATTTCCCACTGTCTTCCTGTGTAATCTATGTTCCTATGTTTACCAAGTCTGAAACACTTCAGTGAGCCAGATGCCCCAAATTATTTGTTTAGTGAGGAATGATATTTCCCATATTGCTGAGGTCACTTTTGGACCATCACTAGGTATGAAGAGGCCCACAACCCACCAATGTGAAATAATTATAGCATATTGTCTATTTTTATCAAAACACGAGGAAAAGCAGCATTTCACTGTGTTTGGTGAACTGTCATCTCATACAGTATCTGAGGCTAGCACACCGGAAAGCAAGTGCTCTTCACTTAGAAGCAGATAAAACATCTGATCTTATAAAATAATAATAGACATGTAAGCGCATTTCTAAGACTTGTTTAGAAACCCACAGACACACTGCCATGAAAGTGTGATTTATTTATTTTTTATTTACAGCAAGAGCTTTGTGAGACAAAAGAGGAACAAATTCATCATGTCAAACAATGTTTGTAGTCAGTCCTTGTGAAAGACTGGAATGGAAGTTCCTGCTATTTGTATGTAACCTATGTCTGTGACCGCACAGGAATCGTTTAACACTAAAAATTTTCCATGCAGCGCATTATTATTGCCTTTCAATTTTTTTAATGAATACTTTGATGTATATTAATGAATACTAATTATGCTGAGAAACCAGTGATTATTCATGAAAGAAAAAAATTGAAGACAGGTATAATGGAAGCTGTTTTGTGCATACAGATATTTCTACCCTAGACAAGACTTGCATCTCTGGATGGAAAAAGCACAAAACTTAGTAAATGTCATCTAAATGTAACATGAAAAGAAAAGTGAACCATACACTACAGCAAAATGAGGACAAGTGCATGTAACTATTTTCAAAACCAACTTCCTTTCCAAGTAAACAGTTTTGAGTCACCTTTATAAAAAGCATCACTTTCAGAAATAATTTACTGGAAGGAAAATGTACCGATTGACAGTTAAAACTATCAGTATTCTTGGTACAGTCACCCAAAACCTCAGGTCATTTTCCCATATGCTTATGTTTTGGTATTTCTCACTGAAAAAGCTAATGGAATAAGTAGCAAAACTAAAGGTAAACAACATTTCCCTGAATTGTTCTTTTTTGGGGGGGCAAGAGACAGGGGAGACAGGGTGGTGGTGCTGTGGCGGAGAAGACTGGAGCAGGACAGGGGCTTGGGAGGTATTTTTGGATGAAAAATTGTATCTCCATATTGAGTAGTTGAACTTTTAATGCAACATATAGTGCTGTGAATTGTATTACCAACATTAAGTGATAACCAACTATACAGATATTTAATAACAGTAAACAGCAATGGCTGAAAAAAGCAGACTGCCTAGGAGTTACACATCTGTTTAAGACAGCAGGATTTGAAATCAGTTAACTTTCCATTGACCTTTTCTCCCTATTATTTAAACACAATGTGTTAATTTTTGTGGTCAACAGAAAGAATATGGACATGTTTCATACAACAGATCTTAATTTTGGTCCCTTACAGGATTAAAAAGTTTGAGTTGTTTACTATCTCCTTAGTTATGGCCCCTGACAGCATAGCTATTAAGTGTGGACTTGACTGAGACTATCAAATTTGGTTCACTTTAGACATTGTAGTGTGGATATGCCATAGTTACACTGGGTCTTTTGACTAACTCCAGACTGCATAAACATCTCTTACTTTTTCTTGTTAATCATTTAATCTTTCAAGAGAGCCTCCCTCATCTACTCTCTCCTTTTTTCTTTCCAGATAAAGATCTCCAATCATCAGTCTATTTCTTTTGATATGTCACACTTTCTATCAGCCCATAAAAAAATATATCCTCTCCCTCTCCAATCAAACACTAATTCCCTTCCTCCCCCAACAACTACCAATCTAATTTTCTGGCTACTTGTATTGAAACAACATCCCTAATTACCCTTATCCCCCACTCGAACTGCTAATCCTGCAAAAGCAACTATCCAAACCCCACCAGCCTCCGAATATATAACACCACATACGACAGTCACAGCTCTGTCTGATGGTAACCTGGAAAGCTGCATGCCTATTCTTGACTCACATTTCAAAGATCCCTTTCTGTCTCCTCTAAATGCCATGGGACTTTGAAGCCTTGCCTCTACAAGTTCCTGCTTGCAAAGGAATGAGGCTCCTTATTCGGAACGAAGTTTTACGGTAATGTACTTTCGCTTTCCAGCTGCTGAGCTTCTCCAAACAAATACACTAAGCACAAAGGGGGAAAGTACGCTTGCCTTTCCTCTTCCCTTCTCACACCCCTGCAGGTTCCTATCGGGTTTTTTAAGCTTCAGAGAACTGCCGAATCGGAAATAACTGCAGCCATTCATAAGAAGCTGCTTAAAGCCTGTATCCCTCCAGAGAGGAGCTCCTGGCTGGGACACCTGCCTGTGCCCCCAGCCCTCTCCTGACACACGGCTGGGCTCCCCTGCTGCAGTGCAGCCTGTCAGTTTACTCAGTTTGAACTTTCAATGCAGAAATTCGGCATGATGCAGTCAGCCAGATAAAGCAGCACTTACCTTAATTGAAATATTTTCTCTGGTAAAGCTGGAGCATCAGTCAAATCAACAGTGATTTGGGGGTAATCTAAGTTTCAATCAACACCCTCTGGGTAGCTGCCTTTTTTGTTGTTGATGTTGAACTCTTCACTGTCTAAAGGAGAGAGAGAAAGATAAGCTGAAATCCTCAGAGGCTCCGAGGGAGTGAGAGAAGAGGCACCAAATCACCGTTTCTTAACATGAGATTCTCAGCAAGCGTGCTCAGGTCTGGAAGATAGTGTAACTGCTGTGATAGGCTCCTGTCATGTCCCCTGAGCCGTGAGATGATCATTGACCTGATTAGCTCTGAACACTCCCTACATGCAGAGAAAGCACTGAGAGGATTGGTGGGTCGCAAGGGAATTGGGAAAGGCACCAGGGCCGCTTGGGAATCTTCATTCTTCCAGACTAATGGATGTGCTGCAGCTGAGGCTGTAATTTGTGAGGAGGTTAGGCACGATGTTAACCATCTGAGGGCTTAAACAAACGTGCTTTCGCGTGCTTTTTGCAAGGTGCATCAGCGTTCAAGGCAGGGTAGAGGCTGATGTAGCAGTTTCGTAATACAGGGCTCACTGTATAAGATGGTCTGTAAGCTGAGAGATAAAGTGGATTCATGAATTTGTCTCTGACCCCGGAGACAACAGCAGTTAATGGGTAGAATAAGTGAAATTAGCATGGTGCCTCCTGTTAGCCCCCAGATGGCAATCAATCACCACCGGAACAAAAAGAAAAGAACAACAAAACCCAAACAGACTAGAATTACTTAACAAGTGTATGTGGCAATTTAAATAAAATGTAGAGAAAGAATGCCAAATTCATACAAAAAGGACCCTTCAACACAGAGATAAAATCAGTAGCAAAGCACAATACAAGTTCTCTTCTACACATACAGCAGAAGGAAAAAACAAGGAATGCATTTAAAGGGCCTAATTTGCCTTTCACTTTTAGTAATGCAGATAAACCTATTAAAAATGACATTTTTAATTTAGATGGAAAAAAAAAAAAGCAGAGTGAAAGAATGAGATGTATTTGTTACCCATATTTGGGTTTAGGTTATTATGGAAACTAGATTTTTGTGTACCAGGTATTCAGGCTTATTCAGTCAAATGAGTTGCCAAAGTATGTAAACTTTTATGACTATCCTCACCTGCTATTTTCCTACTTCTTGGACAACCAGTTGACTCAATTTTGGATTCAGATATATCCATGGAAATACCAGTTCATGACTAAGAAAGGAGTTCACAGAATAACATACTTAGTAATGGTAATCTGACGCACCAATATAAAAAGGATAGCATTTTATTTTGAAAGCAACGAAAGAAGATTTGGTACCTATAGTAGGTATGCTAGTTTATGTGCAGTTATCGGAAGTTATTCTGTGAATGCTGAAACAAAGATAATCATAAACCTATACTGTAGTTTTTAATCACATATACTTTAGTTCTGTTTTTATCCATTTTTCAGGTAAATTATTATAACAGTACTTTAGTAGGCTAGGCAGTCAAGAAAGCATTTTTTAAGTTGTTAAGCAAATGGCAAAGGAAATGGATTACATATTTACTTCCTGAAGGCACTCACATCAGAGATCTTATTATCATAGAGAAAACAGTGTCATGTAAAGTAACCAAAAAGTTTGAATCTCAAATTTATTTAGCAAGACACAGAAGACAATTATTTCTCGCCCTAAGTGCAGCCACCCTAACTGTAATGCCTGAGAAACAGGCAATAAATCTAGGATAAGTGTCCCTTGTCCTCACTCACAGTCAGTAGGAAGAGACCAACTTTTCTACCCTAACAATGGTAGCTATATAATTTTCATGATCCTCCTCTGGAAGTGTCTCTCTCTTCCTGCTGATCAAAAGCTCCTCCTTGTGCAAAACCTGAATAATAATGTTGTCTTTGTCAATATTTCATATTCAGAGAGCAAATTTTTTTAGAACATAGGTTATCTTTTGACATGATTTACAGAATGCCTGTCTCTCAGTGATTCCTACCTGCGACTAAGGTGAATAGTAATTAATCCAATTAATACTAATTTAACAAAATAATAATTAATGAAATAAGAAGGCTTTTACACACATTAATATGAAATGCAAACACATTCTTGAACTTGACTAAATGTGTTTCATGTGTCACGACTAAGGTGATTTGCTGCTACAGTCCTCACTGAAGAAGAGGTTGCTTTGTTTATCCACAAATTTGTACCGCAGAATGGGCAGCAAGTCATTCCAACACTTATGATCTTATCTGTTCTGACATGACATCCTTCATGAAACAGATAATTCACAGACACACACCGTACTACTTATTTAAAATACAATGAAATAAATTAAATATGAAAAAGACCTTACTGAGACAATTTATTTGTCATTCCTGAAAGCTTCCGATTTCAGGTTTCTTGCTGCTTTGTTTAGTTGAGTCCTACCTCTCACCAGCCCTGGAATTTTTAATACTTCTCTTAAACTACTGTTCCACAACTTACAAAAGCTCCATGTCAGGAATACTTTTGCTGCTACCATCCCCTTTTCAAATCTCTTTCAGTCATTTTATACTAGAAGTTCCACTCTTATCATAAATTGTAAACTTTCTCACTTAATGTTCTTATTGCCTTTTCAAGGTTTAAAAGTCAACATTCATCAGAAGTTCATAGTAGATAACTGAATTATTTTAATTGTTTCTCACTGCAAGTAAAAGTCTGAAAAAAAAACTAAACAGTGGGTCCAGAAAAAGGACTGAAGCATAAAGGGACAAAATCTGAAGTGACAGCAAGATTTAGGTTTGCGCAGAAACCATTGAGACTTGCTGTTGACTTGGACAATTGGGTAAGAAACTAGATTTTAAAATTCAATGTTAACAGAAGGAAACAATAATTTGAATCACTTATAAATCTTGCTGCAGTCTAAATAACAAAAGCGAAGTCAGTGTCTTGGGTCCTATTCCAAATCCTAAATATAACTTAAAATTTCAAATTCTGTTCCTATCAGTCATCTAAATAAATGGCCAGAGGTTGTTCAGAGCAAGGACATCAAAAAAGTAATATGTCTTCATGCAGAGATAATATAATCACTTACACAGATGCTTACATTGCTTCTCTCAAGCAATGACTGTAGCAAAAAATTAAAATAAACATCTGTGAGAAAATTTTAAAATCACAACAGCTTTTGAAATATATACACCAGAAAATTTTATTTGTTTCAAGTCTGTCCTCAATGAGATGCAAAAATACTACCTCATGGTAATATACTAATCATGGGGAAAAAATCCTGTACCAAGTAATATAATACAGTAGTAAAATTTAGAAGGCCTTAACAGTATTTTTGCATAAGCCATGGTACTTTTACTGTCAAAGGTCATTAAATACTCATACTTCGTTACAAGAATAATTTAGTTGGCTTGGGATATATTTTAAAAGATGAATAGCATTTTATGAAAGAGCTGCATTTCCCAGATTGGTCATTTGAACAGACTGAATGCCAAAATATATACAGAAATCTATACTAGTGTAAGTTGCTTAATATTCACATAAAGACCTTCAGCTCAGAGATGTGAACTACGGCAACACAGTACTCCACCATGCGTCAATGTAAATTCAATACAGAATAAAAGACCATAGAGAAACGGTAAGAAAAGTGACAGGATCACCTATATGCTAATATAGTCACAACTTTTATCTTTGCCCATACCACACATACAGTTGGTTGCCTCAGCTCTGCTGATGCTCAGGAACTCAATGAACTAGAAGTAAATCGTGCCTATATCAATGGCTTCAACATACAGAATTATTCTCTTTCTCCAGATAAAAAGATCCTTTGGTATGAAAAAGGTATATTACACAAGATGTATTGAGAGTGTTGATTTGCTCAGTAATTGCTTCTTTTTTTAGTAAATAATTAGCAAAAGAGATATTGACTGTTTCATTTTGGCTGGAAAAACAGTAACTAGAAATCAGGTGTGAGAATGCTGTAGGATAGAAGCAAAACTAGCAGAATAAAAGACTTTATAGTGAGACTGAGTAAAAAAATCTTTATCCTTCATCTCTCCAGAGAAAAAAAGATATAAATAATAAACCACTTAAAGACATTAAAAATGCTTTGAAGAGGAAAAAAAAAAAGCATTTGAATCATTCGAACTTTGACAACTATCAGATTTTCCGCATTTTAGCAATCATTTTTTCCCCATAGCAGCCAGGGACAACTAGACTAGATAACTCTCAGTTGTACCTGACAATTGCCATGCATTTTAGCACTGAAATTTTTCTCTCATCCCCATTAATTTCAAAAGCACAAGCTGAGCAGTTTCAACTTCAAAAATCTCATCTAGCTTACATCAGCATAGCTGCATTGATTTAAGAGGAACCGTACAGCAGATTTATAAATAAGTGAGATCTTGTGTAAAAGCAATATAATTTGTCATCAATGAATATTATACCGAATTGCAAAGATCAGGCTCTGGCAACATCATCCAATATTTTCTTTTTGATATGGATTTTTTTTCCAAACTTTCTGGCCACTGTGAGTACAGACAACACATGAAACTTGTTTGCATCTAACAAAAAAATTGTTAATTTTGAACATTCAGTGCTTTCGCTCCGCACTTGGTTCAACAGGTTCTTGACTGCAAGGTAAAGATGTGATGTGATCTGGATGGAAAGAAACCTCTGAACGCTAGCCATATTCAGTGGAAAACTACTCACTTCATCAGGCTTCTCCTTCTGGTAGCTCTAGGGGCTCAGACAAATCCAAAGTGCTCTTGCTCTTATCTGATGACTGTTCTCACTCCCAATTTAGCAATAATAACTAGTATTGTTCTATTTACTTAGGCCAAACTTGCAAAAATAAGGAAAACAGTATAGCATATTGCTTTAGGACATCTTTGATTATGCTATGCAATGTATCGTTTGAGCTCTGTTGTACACCTAGATTAAGCTAGCATGGCAAGCTGAGACATTTTGATGTTAGTGCTATTTCCTTGGAGGCATCCCCATAATGTTGGAGATATTTAGGAGGCATGGGTAACCCTGGATTTAAGTAAAGGTCTACAAAATGCATAAAGAGAGAAATGCAAGTTTTGGAGCATCCTAATACCACAGTGGAAGAGTTCTAAAAGCATAATGATAATGGGAAGTCTGGTAGTGACTAAATACTCCACGATTCTGTTTTGGAAGGTATTAAAGAACATAATTCTTCCCAAAAGTAGGGAATCTAATGGGTAGAGAAGGAATGGAAACATGGAAGGACAATGTTTTTAAGGATATATTCAGCTCTGGTAAAGAGAAAAGGGAAATAAAGGTAGAAAGATGATATGAAACGGAAACAGACCGTTGATTATGCCTCTTCGGTTTTACTACCATCTCAGAAAAATACACTTTGTATCACAGAGGAATATAGTTCATGTTCAAGCACCAAGTGAATTATGGTTGTCCATAATTATAAAGAAATGCACAGTTATTTGAATATGATATATGCCTGAAATACTGTTTATTTACCGATATTCTTTACAAAGGTGGTTTTGTAAAACATGGAATCCAAATTCTGTTCAGTCTGTTAATGTATCTTTCTGTATTAATAGACAACCTCAGCCCTACTAGAATGTACTGTACATGACAGAGGAAATTATATATCTGAAGTTAGTTTATCTCTGCTGAAGATTTCTGTCAGCAATACACAGAAACAGAAAACAGTTACACAGCTGTAACCAAGGGCATAGTTCTGTAGCAGTGTGACATGTAATTTCTGGTTTGGGTCTCCTTTTTACTGAGGGCTATAGACCTTCTTTAGGCATAACAGTAAAACCAGGAGCGCCCTGCAAGTTGCATCACAGGAGCGGTGTGGGAGAGAGAATGACTCAGGGACATCCTTTCTAAAGTACAATTCCTCCCTCACATCCTTCTTGTTCAGGTGAAGGGAACAGTGTGATTTGTGGTACAACCTGTCTCAGCAGCAATTTACAACAACTTCCCAGTAAAATCTCTGTCTGCTCACTCCCTTTCGCCATCCACTTGCTTTAGCATGCAGGGATAGGGGAGAGAGGATAGTGCAGAAAGTAGTGTGCAGGGAAGCAATACACTGCTTGTAACCACATAAATATCTTATACCTATCCATTAGCCTCCATGTTCCTGTCTTGCTGGATAAGGAGGGGTTGCTTGTCCCCTTGAAGGGGACAAAACTGAACTGCAATTTAGTCTTGGGATTCTCCCTGACACTTTTATAGCTGAAGCCTATTCTGCTACTTACTCAGACTAATACTATAAATCTCACACACTTTAAGGGCCACATTTTCAGCATCATAAACCATCATATCTGTCCATTTTTCAGGGGATCCACAGGGCTTTTATAACACCTGGAGAAAATCAGATCTTAGGAGGTGACAACATCTCTCCCTGAGATTGTTCACACATTATTGGTTTCTG
Organism: Coracias cyanogaster; assembly: GCA_033124195.1. Lineage (NCBI taxonomy): Eukaryota > Metazoa > Chordata > Aves > Coraciiformes > Coraciidae > Coracias > Coracias cyanogaster. The sequence continues at coordinate 53,814 of JAVSBS010015346.1, read as the reverse complement.
GAAAAGCTAAGAAAAATACAGTAACAAGTATAAACATTAATTAACCCAAACTTTCCAGCAAGCCTAACTTGCACGTCTCTGACTAGTTTTCAGCTTCTGATTTTGGGGAAATTGGTTTTGTTTCCTTTTTCTTTTTTGTTCTGTTTTATTGTTTATTTTTAATTTTACTGTTCAGTTTGGCTGTTTTTCCTTACAAGATGCTGCTTTTCTCCTTTTCAGTTTGTCTGTTTCAGAGTAATCTTTAAATCTGTTTTTAAAATTGTTAAAAAACCCTGCTTTTTCTCTCCAGGTTCTTTTAATGTACTTGTTCTCTAGGTACAGAAACCGTCCTATTTCTTACATTCTGCTCTCTTGCTACTTACTCATTCCTTATTAATATTTCTTCCTATACAATTCCAGTAACCACAAGCACTTACTGTCTTTCTTTTCCAAGGATTATTTTCCTCATCTCTCTTAATGTTCCTTCTTCCTCATTTTATTGTCGTCTTTTTTGTCAGTCTTAGAAGGAAAGGTATCCTACTGCCTATTCTGGCAATGCTAGAATGGATAGGTATAGGAGAAAATAGAGGGAGAATAACAGATGCTTTTTTTCCATTTCAAAAATATTTCATAAGAAAAGAAAGCAAGTGCTGACAAAATTGCTTTTAACATCACATTCCCTCAAGTACTGTTCAGGAGTACCTGGAAATGCTGTAAAGGACCATGACTGGAAAGGTTTCAATTCCTAGTTTTCTTTCAGATAAAAGACCAGACTCTTGGATGTAAAGGATAACTGTCTCCTGTACAGCAAACAGGGAAGAAGGCTGGACTATACTACAGAGAGTACCTGTAACATTATTCTGATGCCAAGCACCAAAAGAATACACTGGTGGAAGAGTGGACAGTAAGACAAGCTCTCATTTGGGGTCAGCACTCTCCTTCCATGTGTCACTTTGATCGCTGGCACCTAGGCTAGACTTTGCTGTAGGAATACTCAAGCTACAGCACACAAAGTTGATGGTGGAGAGTAGAGTAAGGAAGCCCCTCATCCCAGTCTCCAGAGCAGAGAAGAACTTTTGGAGTTGTTCAGGAATGTAAGTAATTTACTTTCTTACATGTGCCTAATGATAGGACCATTAGACTCAAAAGCACTGTACTGCATCCAAGGGTCTAATAAGTTAAGTGGCTTTCATGACATAAAGAAGCTGAACTGCATAATGTATATAGATCTTATTTTTGGATACTAAGAAACAAGATTTCAATCTAATACACAGCCACTGACACTGATTAGCAGGGTCTACCTCTGTAATGCTTTCTTGTTTGTACCACTCACATCATTAACCCTTCCAATGCCCTCCTATTACAGAAAGCACACTACATATTAGTACCCCATTTGTTTGCTTATCTATAGTCTATAACAAAATCTGAATAAAAGTATTGCTTCTTTCTGAAGAGCTGCATGTTATTCCTCACCCACCTGCTCTTGATTCTATCCTGCACTTCAAAACATCAGTCTCATAGGACTTTGTGATTTTCAGGTTTCCTAAGATCACAGAATTATAGAATCACTAAGGCTGGGAAAGACCTCTAAGATCATCAAGTCCAACCATCAACCCAACACTACCATGGCATCCGAACCATGTCCTGAAGTGCCATGTCTACACGTTTTTTGAACACCTCCAGGGATGGTGACTCCACCACTTCCCTCGGCAGCCTGTTCCAATGCTTGATCACTCTCTCAGTAAAGAATTTTTTCCTAATATCCAATCTAAACCTCCTCTGGCACAACATGAGGCCACTTCCTCTTGTTCTATTGCTAGTTAAAAGTTACTGCTAGAAGAGACCTACACCCACCTCTCTACAACCTCCTTTCAGATAGTTGTAGAGAGCAGTAAGGTCTCCCCTCAGTCTTCTCCGGACTAAACAATCCCAGTTCCCTCAGGTGCTCCTCATAAGACATGTTCTCCAGACCCCTCACCAGCTTCGTTGCTCTTCTCTGGACCTGCTCCAGCACCTCAATGGCCTTCTTATACTGTGGTGCCCCAAACTGAACACAGTACTCAGCTGCAGCCTCACCAATGCCAAGTACAGGAGCGTGATCACTTCCCTACTCCTGCTGGTCACATCGTTTCTGATACAGGCCAGGATGCCACTGGCCTTCTTGGCCACCCGGGCACACTGCTGGCCCATGTTCAGCCAGCTGTCAACCAGCACCCTCAGATCCTTTCCTGCCAGGCAGCTTTCCAGCCACTCTTCCCCAAGCCTGTAGTGTTACGTGGAGTTGTGACGAAAGTGCATGACCCGACATTTGGCCTTGTTAAGCCTGAAGTTCCATCCTGAAGTCATTACTTCCAATGGGATCTATCAATGCCAACATTTTTAAAGCTCAGAAGACACAGAATCAAATCATGGTATGAAACGTGACACTCAGTTCTAGCCAGCAGAAAACTGAAAGGGGTAGGTAGGGAACAGAGCAAAAAACCATCCTCCTTAGCTCAGGGAGCCCAAGCAAAAGTCATGCCTGAGCTGCAGCCCCTTCACTCAAGGTAGGAGAGGCAATAGTCCAGCAGCATATACTTGGTCATCATATCCCTCAGAGGGAACAAAGAAGTAGCATCTTAAACTGTAATTCACTGCAGCTTGCTGCCAGAAACCAGTACAGAGCATGCTAGAAGAGAGTTTCTTTAATACAGTCTTCCTGTGGAAACATGCTGGAAGAGAACACGCTCCCACAAAGCACAGCCACCCTTTATCTCTTTTGCAGACAACATGGTTTGAATCAGTTGGCTAAGTAATAAAATTTGGCCTCCAATGGTTAAACTGAATAGAATTCTCTAGCCATAGAAGACAAATTAATAATACAATACACTAAAAAAAATTGTTCTGGTTGATAATTATATCTTTTCTGGACAGGAAGTAGCATTTTATGATCACACTCATTTTGGGCCATTAGCCTCTCTTTCCCCTTTTTCTGAATATGGAGGAATGAAAGATGGCTTAATTATAGCACGAGGAAATTACTTCCCTTTTGGAGGGAGGGTGGAGAAAATGGTCTTATAATCACAATACAAAGTTGAGACTGTAGGATATTACCTTAAAATATTTATTCTCAGTTACTCTCTCAGTTCCATTTGCATTTGTAATAAGTGGCATGTTTAAATGACACTCACATATATGGAATGAGAGTACAAGAATTTGAAAGCAGGAAGATACAGGCCTCACTTCCGAACTTCAGAGTTGCATTTTCTCTCATGGTTGCAAGTTGTGATTCGTGATTGATGTGAAAATGTGTAATAATAACGTCTGTTAAAAATAGTGGAGAAGAAATGTAAACAGTACATATTCATTCATGTTAATTTGTCTCCTCATAAGTATAGACTAGTCTGCATTCAGCTATCTCAGAACCATCTACACTGACTATTAATCAGAGTTTGCAAAAACCTTATATCTTTTTTTTTTTCCCTATTCATGAAGGCACTTCTGAGAATAATAATTACACTACTTAGCCTTTATCTAGTGCTTCTCATCTTTCAAGTGCTTCACAAATATTAATTCACTAATTAATCTTCCCAACACTCAAATTACTCCCATTTTACAGATGGAGTAGCATTAGCATAGAAGGCAAGTGACCTGCCTTAGGCCGTAGAGAGTAGAGAAAGGGGACAAAACTAAGGGGAAAGATGCTCATGACAAGAAAGAAATGGATGCAGATGGGACAACTATGGTGATGGGTCAGCAAATAGTTTCCAGCAAAGAATTTAACATACCACCGGAGGGCAGGCAGTGCTAGCCTTACCGTGCATTATACTGTCACTTACTATGCCAAAGGACCCATAAATAAAAAAATTGAACTGACAAATAAAACGTATTGTTCACTTCCACAATTTTTTTAACAAAACACAATCTGGTCTTAGATACTGGCAAAATCTTAAAATTAAACATGAGCACAAAACTAAGGTCAGGAAACTAGAAAATTGTAATTTATTAGGCATCTCGTTTTATGTAGGGCTATCTGTACTCAAAATTGGATCAACTAAATGCAAAGACTGCCCAATACTAGTGGAATAAATTCAGTTAGGATTTTTATGGCTGGCTCATTTTGCATCTAGGGAGGCTGATAGAAAGCATACTGTCTACAAGACTAGATATAGATCTCAGATTTAGTTCAAACTGTATGTAACAAAATGCACTTACCTCTTAAACCTTGCCTTTCTGCTTTCCAAATAACTTCTGTTTAATCCTCTAAGCAGTCTACTTACTCTTTTTTTTTTTTTACCTTTAGCTTTATAATAAAAAACTTCTTTTTAATCCAGATCTCCCAAATGATTGCAGGAAATCACACTTCTACATTAGGACTACAGGTTAATATTATTGTATGGTAGTACTGACAGAAAGACTTTTTCATTAAGGTTGTAAGAGATATATCATTGCCTGGAATTTAGGACAGTGACTGGGGATGTGAGATATCCAAGCTAAATCCGTGAACTGAATGACTGAGTGATCTAAGACCAAAAACTGTTCTCTAGGTCACAGCTGATAGGAACTTGGGGATTGGTTTTGGATTGCAGTAGAATCCTAACAAGTATACTACACATACATACCCAAATCAAAAGCTCCAAATCTTACAAAAATGTTCGAAGTACTTTATGCTCCATGCAAACTGGGAAGAAACTAAAAAAACATTGAGACCTGTACAAAAGCTACCAGATGTGCAGACAATCAAGTCAAGTTAAGATTACTTTTGCCCCTCTTTGAGAAGTTTTGCTTTCTGCTCCATTGATACGGCAAATGTTTGTTCCAGCTGCACTTTATGCCAACATTGACATTTTGTATATAATACTGTATTGTACTGATCACTGCAGATAGAAGCAAGGCAGTCAATAATCTATACTCACTCATATTCAAAACTCTCACACTACACTGATATCCAAGACTACAGAAAGGCTGAATACAAATGAAGAGAGAGAAGAAATGCTAAAAAGCCCATGTTAATTTCAACGACTGCAATAAAATATGTGCTGCAAGATTCAGTGCTAAATGAGGAGCTCCCAGTCGTGCAACTTGTGCATTTCTCTCTCATGTTACCCTCTTGTTTGGAGATGTCCTTAGAATGAAACATATTTACCTACAGAATAGATCCACATATTCTGTGTCTTGAAAAATTATTGTCTTCCTAAGCTCTAAGAACCTGAGAGAAAACTATTATTCCAAAAATGAATAATCAAAATATATCTTACTTTGCTTCTGTAAGATTTTGAAAGTAAAGACCATAGTTTTCTGAGTTGTACATCTTTTTAAAATTAATTCTCCCTAACATTTCCATTAGACATATATTCAGGAAAAGTTTTCCAGTAAAAGACAAGGTGGAATAAAGCCTTTATGGGCACTGTTTTGGTGTTACTCACACAACTTTATCGTGGCTTCAGCATTTGTAAGCTTTGCAGCCACCACACGTGCTTACCAACCTAATCACCGAAAACAGCAAGCAACTTTCCAGTTATGATCTCAAATTTTGTAGTGGTGAGAAATAAAATGACTGAGAAGAACTTCTGTAGCACGCTATAATCAGGATGACACTATTAAGTTTGTGATTTCATCCAGTGAAAAAATTTTTATTTTGCTCCTGCGATACAATGGTTTGTATCATATTATAAAACTAATCACATAACTTTTGTAACAGATCACATACATAGGTACAGGACTAATGAGAAGGATTCTCAATAATGACATGAGGGTATCATGCCAAAACCAAATACTGTATTTTTTCTGTGAAGTTTAATTAGGTTAGCTTTTCTTAGGCCAGCCTGTGGAGGTCTGGGTAAGGCCACAGACCATTCTCACTGAAATTTGGAGCACTGTGCAGAAAAGACTTTAGCAGATGGGAATACTGGCAAAGAAAACAAAGAGCCTGGTTCAGCTATGATATGGCTCAGCACGGAGGACAAAAACCTTGTTTATGTGACAGATGTAATAATGGCAAGGATAGAAACCAGAAGCCCGGAGTTTCTTCCCAGGTGAGTGTTATAAATGCCAAGGTACACACAAGCTGCTGCAGCTCCATCTTGTGTTCCCTTTCTTCAACTTTAAAAGGGATATACGGATTTTAACTACATCTCTCTAGAATTGTATTTGGAGGCTGCTGAGCAAGGATGTAGCTCAGAAGTGCTGGTTATAGAAACTTAATTGCTGTTTTAGGAACCAAGTTCTTTTAAACAGTGATCATTATTTATTTATTTTTCCCAAAACTAAGTAAAAAACTAGGCAGTACTATGCAGTTCAATGCTGCAAGTTAAATTAGTAGTTATCAAGGTAAGGCATATACTGGTTCTTAGATGTTGGGACCTACAAGTAAACTAGCTTTATCTATCAGCTCATCTTTAATTAAAATTTGTTAAAGTAACCCGAATGTTGCTGATGTTAAGATTCTGAAGTACTTCAGATTATTCTAGGCTAAGCAGGAAAGTGTCAGTTTTCTTTTTCTAGCACTCCTTGTGTTTACACAGGCTTTAGCTTTGTATCTTGAACAGGAAACAGTATGTAATTATTTTGGATGTCTTCTTTTATTGCTTAATTAAAACCATAGAAAATGGCATAAAGTAAACTCTCTCTATCATACTGACATTTGCACCACAGCACATTTGCAATCAACCAAAAGCATATTTGTCCTATGTCATTAATGATATAAAAGATACAAATCATTTATTTATGATGATATTAATAATAAAATATGGATTTGTTGAAGAAAACACTGTATTAATAATAAATAATCCTCGCCCCCATGAACATGACACCAGGATGAAATTGCTTTAATTTGGTTTAGAACATAATTAAATACAGACTTACAGTCATAGAAAAGAACTCTACTGCCTTATAAACTGTAGTAAAATACATGTCTTGGAACGACGTCTAAGTAAGCTCCTGAATAAGAAGTATGTTGTAATAATGGATTACTTTGCTATGTTGTATCTTTGAGCATTAATTCTGAAAGTCCTACTTTTTCAGAGAAAAAGTTCTGTATTACTAAGAGGCATGCAAAGTCTAGAACTCAAAACCAACACTTGAAAACAAAATAGAAAAAAGTGTCTGTACTCTGCAGCATTTATTCTCTAGTGCAGGAAAATACGTTTGAGATTAATGATAAATCCACACACGTCACTTCTTCAAAACCCTAACTCTTCAAAACAGGAAAACAAAGAATAATGAAATAATGACTAGGATGGGTAAGAAAAAAAATCCTGTATCTGAGTATAACAGTTGATATAACTGTACCAGTACAGCTTGTTTGCCCAACAGGTTTTTACAGCCTTTCAGTTAGTTTCTCAAAAAGTAATATGCTACAAGAGTGGCATTTCTAAATAGTTGTGCTACTTTTCAAGTGTTTGGGTTTTCTCCATTGTTTATGTCTACCTCCACCATAACTTTTCATACTTTATATCTAACCTTGCCAGATTGTAAATTATCTTCCTTTTTGTGTGCATCTTTTTCCAAACTGTTTTTTATAGGAAAGCTACAGCAACAGTGATGACTTCTGTACCCTTTAATTTGTAGCTGTTTCTATGCCTCATTCTTAATAATGACAGGCATATTTCCAGTCACTCACTTCCACTTGGAATCATAGAACAGAATCATAGAATACTTTGAGTTGTAAGGACCTAAGAAACCATCTCATTCCAAACCCCCTTCCAAGAGCAGAGACACCTTCCAGTAGATCAGGTTGCTCAAAGCCCCATCCAACCTGGGCTGGATTTGTCAGGCACAATTTGTCCTTGGTGAAGTCATGTTAGTTGCCACCGATCACCGCCTTATTTTCCATGTGCCCTAGCATAGTTTCCAGGCGGATCTTCCTCATGATCTTGCCAGGTACAGATGTGAGACTGACTGGCCTGTACTTATGCAGGCTTTTCTCTATTTTTAATAATGGGGGTTATGTTTCCCTTTTTCCAGTTAGTGGGAACTTCACCGGACTGCCACAACTTCTCAAATTTGATGGGTAGTGGCTCTCACGAGTTATTTCATTGAGTTTGCACCATCATAATTAAACTTCTAATTTAAATGAGTCATTTAGGCTACTGTTAGTCCATTATTAGAAAAGAATGTCAGTAAGTTTTCTTCCACCTGAACGCACATTTTTTTCTCAAAATAAAATTTATAATTCTTGTCTGGCATCTAGTTCTTCTCCCTTTGATTATGAAAAGATCATAGACAATTTGCTAAGATCATATGTGAAAATTTTAGGCAGTTAATATTAGATGATCAGAATCCCACCATTACTAGCCACTGGCTTCCTTTTGTGTACTGAAAAAATACTTTTTTTAAAAAAAAGACACATTCTGGTCAAGCACTTTGTCTTTCCCTGTCAAGCTTTTAGGGCTACATTCCCTAGCTTATCAAATAGACATTCCTACAGAGTCTTATGAGCTAATATTATGCCATGTCACTTGACTACAACAATGATCAGGTAATTATCTACAGTGCAAACTAACTTCAGCTAACCAAAACAATATCTGGTAAAATAATTTAAAATAATGCAAAGCATAAGTATTCTTCTTTAAGATCCCAAATGCACATCGTAAACTATCAACATACTCAGAGGATGCTATTTAGTTAGATATAAATCTTTTACAGAGCACAGCTTCAGCATTAAGTTCCTTAACTTAGTTAATGCTAAGTATATGGTCAAACTTCTAGGTAAATGGTCTTGTTCTACTATTTACTCCTAAAATAATTTCTTTTTTTTTAATCAAAGCAGTCTTATCCAGATTTAATCATTTTGTAAATATTTTTCCTTATGATCCAGGCTGGGAGAAAGGGTAGAAGAAGATGAGGAATAAAACTGCATAAATTTACTTTCATATCTGAGATACATTATTTTACTAGTCATTAAGTCTTTTCTCATAGCTTTTGTTACAGGGTACATTTTCAATGTAAGAAATTAGCCATTCCCTACTATTTCTGCCTCTAAATAGCCATAAAGTCCTGTTACACATGAAGTAAGCCAAAAGGTAGGATTGATATCAGCGGGAAGACAACAAACACAGCCTGGGTGAGTTGCTGTATTCTTTCATAAGAGGCTTGCGCTGCCATGCCATCACAGCATAAATCTGTTGTTTTCATAAATGAGAGAAGAGCTGTGAAAGATAGCTACCGTAATTTCACAGTTAGAAGTTCACGTCAGTCAGATGTAGATGTATGATAGCTATGCCTGTAAACAATATGGGTATTCCATGTTCATTTTTTAAATTACACCATAAATGCCTTATCCTCAATTTGGTGTACAGTGCAAATCCCATAATTTATCGTTTAACATGGCTGTTATACAGCAAGCAATTTCCTTCCAAGATGATAGTATTCATGCATTCCACTTTCAAGGAAATGGTAGGTAAATGTTGTTAGACCACATTCTCTTACTGACAAAACAAAGAAAACAGACCTCTCCACTGGACACAATGTCTTTTCCAGCTGAAAAAATTGAGATCTGTTCTCTATCACAATAACAGCCATGACTTAGTGAAGAACAGATGCCTCCTACAAAGCAAATACTTCCATTAGTTACAACACTGTTGCACTTGGGACTCAGAAATTTTCCAAATAACAGCAATTCTCCAGTTAAAAACCGAAAGGTATCTTCACTACAATGCATACAGACACACATGTCCATATTCACGTGTTGTAACATTTAATCGTAATATTCTTAATTTTTTTATATTTGATGTTTTGTTCCATATTGTATTTTAATTGTAATTATAAACAATGTAAGAAACTGAAATAAAAATAAAGAGAGTTTAGGGTTTGGGGCTTTTTTAGAGCTTCTTTTAAAAATAATTCAAAGTTTGGCTGATCGGTGCTTACGCTATTTTATCTTTTCACACCCTTCACTATAAGCACTAGGCACTGAGCAGATGAAGTCAGTGAAATTAAACAGAGATGGAAGTGGCATTAACATAGTTTGGTATTATTTACCCCAACAATACAGTACGGTTATGTGGAAGGAAAAAGGTTATAATGAGGGCAGGGTATAGAACAACATGAATTCATTCTTACAACAGTGATTGTAATTTTAATGAGAATATTGTGCAAACACAATGCACCCCGTTATAATTTAAGGAATTTAATTGTATGTCCATTTCCAGTTGCAATTCACTTTTATTCTTACTATAATAAATAAGCTCACATATTATGTGTAAATTAAAAACAAAGAGAAAACATCTTGCATCAATCACTATCTCTAATCTCCCAATCTGTCACTGTGCAATTGTGAAGCAACAAATAGATATATAATATCACTTCTGTATATAACCCCCAGCTCAATAACGATAATGCCATTTCCAAGTCCTGATGTTTCATTTTTAGGTACATGAAGGACAAGAAGGTGCTCAGCAATAGTCAGTGGGCATTCAACTAAGGGAAGACATGCTTGATCAACTTGATAAACATCTGCGGTGAAATTACTGGCTTAACAGATGAGAGGAGAACAGTGGATACTGCCTACCTTGACTTCAGTAAAGATCCCCACAGAGAAGCTATTGAACTAAGGGCTGGATGAGCAGATGGTGAGGTGGATCAAAAACTTGCCAGGCCCAAAGGGTGATGATCAGTGTCACAAAGTCTAGCTGGAGCCCAATAAGCATCAGTGGACCCCAGGGGTCAGTACTGGATCTAATCCTGATCAACACCTTCATTCATGATCCAGCTGACCGAGAAGAGTGTACTCTTCGAACATTTGATAATGACACAAAACTGGGAGGAGTGGCTGATACACCAGAGGGTCATGCTGCCATCCAGAGGGATGTGGACAGGCTGGAGAAATGGGCAGGCAGGAACCTTGCAGATCTCAATGAAGTGAAATGCAATTTCTGCAACTGGGGAGGAACAAGCCCATGCACCAGCATATGCTAGTTATCAATCAGCTTTGCAGAAAGGACAGCTGGGGAAAGCAGCTTTGTAGAAAAGGACCTGGGGGTCTTGGAGGGCACAAAATGAAACATGAGCCATCACAGTGCCCTCTGCAGTTAGGACTGCATGGTAACCTGGGATGCATTAGACAATGTATTACTAGTAGGGAGAGGGATGTGAACCTTCCCCCCTACTCAGCACTGGTAAGACCACACCTGGAGTACTGTGTCCAGTTCTGGGCTCCCCAGCACAGGAGAAATACAGACCCATTGGAGAGAGTACACTGAAGGGCAGAAAGATGATTTAGAGACTGGGACATCTTTCATATGAGTAGAGGCTAAGAGGACTGGGACTGAAGACTCAGGGGGATCTTATCAATATGTATAAACATCTGAAGGGAGGGTGTAAATAACCAGGAGCCAGGCTCTTTTAAGTGATGCCAAGTGCCACAAGCAGAGGCAATGTGCACAAACAGAAACACATGTTCCCTCTGAACATAAGACAAAACATTTTCACTGTGAGAGTGACGGCACTGGCACAGGTTGCAGAGAGGTTGTGGAGTCACCATACTTGGAGATACTCAAAAGCAATCTGGATATAGCACTGGACAATCAGCTCTAGGTGGCCCTGCCTGAGCAGGGGATTGGACTAGATGACCTACAGAGATTTATTCCAACCTCAACCACTCTACAGTTCTATGAATTTTATGTATTGATGACAATCTCTCCATAGCTGTTACTTAAGAACACTGAGGATCAGCATGCCAGAATGCTTCCATTATGCTGACACACACCAGTAAAATTACATTCTGTTTGCTTCCTTTAATGTTGATTTGCAGAGTGAAAGACCTCAGGTTTTGGTCCTATAAAGACTGAGATTTAACAAGAGTATTGCATACCAATATGTTCAGTTCCAGCAAAGGGATACAGCAACTACCAAAAATAATACTGCAAGGATGATTTCCAAAAAGCACACAGAAAAAAATTAGCTTTATAAATACTGTTATATGTAATACTGTATAACCAAATAATTTGTGGTTTATATATCCATAAAGCAGGGATATCTTAAAGGAGGGATTTCTTACAGGTTAAAATACAGCAGGGTTAAAATACGAGGAGCTGGATAAAGATTAATCAAAATCCAAAGACCCTCCCAGTTGTGGCCCAGGAACAACACCTGAACTGTGTAAATCAGTTTTGTGATTTTCTGCAGCAACAAGAGATGACAACATGACATTTTTTAATAACGCTGCAAAAATGGCAAGCATAAAACGTGCAAATACAGGAATACTTTAGGTCCTGAGTCAACAGCACAACTGAAAACAAGGAGAAGATGCCGTTTGAACACGTTCAATGTACTCCAAAACCATTATTTTTAGAGCAAATAGGATGTCTGTGCCAGTCTCCTATAGTTTCATTGTGTTGTTTTGTTATTTGAGGTTTCAAAAAATTGTTGTGCAGTAATCAAAACAAAAAAATGTATCTGTATCCCACAAACTATATATCTATAATACAAATATAGTTGATTCTAAGCAGTTCTTATATGCTACAGTTCTCAATAACGTGTCAAGCGATCAGCATACTGTTGGCTTCAATCTGGCATCTTTAAGCTATGTATAGATGAGAGGACAGGTGAGTACTGTATTATGTTACACCTGAAGTTGGGGTCCACTGATGATCCACACAGGGAAGTGTCCTAACACTGCTTTCTAATCTGAATGTTAAATGGAATGCTATAATTTAAAAATACAGCAAGCACTTGAAATAAACTTCAAACCTTTCAGCAGCCTCAAAAGATATGCCTATCCTATTAAATTAACTACTGTCTGTGAATGTTGCTGGGCACTGGGCTCAATCATTCATAATGCAGAATTATTAGAATAGTTTCTGGCACACTTGCAGCCTCAGTGTTTTCTTGCAAGCTATTCACATGCATGGCTTAGGAGGTAGCAAAGAACAACAGGGAGTTTACATTAAACCACCTTGTATTGGAAGCTAAGGGAGTTTATTTACAGTGCTGTTCTCTGTTCCCTGTTTTTTAGCCTCAGTGCCAGAGAACCACAGAATCATAGAATGGTTTGGGTTGGAAGGGACCTTTAAAGGTCATCTAGTCCAACCCTGTCCCCACAACAAGCAGGGACATTTTCAACTAGATCAGATTGCTCAGAGCCCCATCCAACCTGTTCTTAAATATTTCCACCTCTCTAGGCATTTTTTACTACAGACATAGACAAAGTGACCGAGATCTGTAAGGAAGACTTCTCACAATCATGTCCAATCAGGATTTCAGGTTAAGCAAAAGGAAGCTATCATGGAGAATGCATTACCCATGTTATATAAACTTGCCCTACACAATAAATTCTTAGCAATCCTGAACATATAAGCAATCACCACCAGTCACAGATGCAAGACATCATGAGTGAACAACTAATCCTTGCTGTAAGTAGCAAATTTGCATAATGTTTAATATAAGAAATCTAGCAGACAACAGAAGAATGACATTTAAAATACAAAGAAGAAAGAAGTGGTTTGTAACAATATATGCAATATATTGCATATATTCTCAGGCTGCTGAAGAGTGCTTTAGACACTTTTGGTATTAATGATCTCCAGCTCTGACTGGTCTTTCTGGAAGCAGACATCCTCAAAATATGACAGCTCAGTGCTGCCAAATCCTGCATTTGTCTTCCATACAGACAAGTGCAGAGGTACCTTTACTCTCAAGTTCAGTTCCCAGAATAGCTCATTTCCACAGTGGAATGAAGTGAGAGGGCTTTTTTTTTTTTCCTCTTAATTCTCCAAAAATCTATTTGATAGATGCAAACCCTGTGTCTGTTAGTCATTTAGGGGAAAATGACTAAAAAGATGAATTCTCTCTCTGGGTTTTTTGTTGTTGTTGTTTGTTTCGGCATCTTCAAAGAATGTCACTTAATTATTAACTTCTATTATTACTGATTTCCATCCCATAACTCAAGAGAGATGCCATATGTCATAATGAAACAGAGAAAAGCACAAAACCCTGCAACTGCTTAGTGTTTCAGTGTGGCAGATAGTATTATAGAAAATTATAAAACATTTTTAGAGTAAAAGTCAGATCCAACTCTCCTTAACATAGGTCAGAAAACTGCCATTGATAGCAATTGATTTTGGATCTGATCCAAAACAAGAACACAATAGAGTGCCAACAGTCAAGCTGTGTTCACTATTTGCTAACTACTCTAAGGTGGGAAGAAGCCAGATACATCATTGAAAACACAGGTATCACAGATTTTTTTATTAACTTCTGGGTTTTGCACTAAGAAGAGTTGTAATGTTATTTGCACATCTTAATTATTTGGGAACATCACTTTGTGTAGAAGAGCTACTACTTATAGTGGTTGATTACAGCCATGTCATTGACATCAGTAAGTACTTAACTAAGTACTAGATTAATGATAGAAAATTGCTGGTAACACTGGTGTTTTTCATAATCTATGTTGAAAACATTTCAGTGCCAAACAGTTTAAGGACCTAATATTTCCTGATGAAAATGTTTTTTAATACACACCTTCACCTCACTCTAAAAATTGCTTGGGCCTTCATGATAGAATAAATACTGATTCCTTTCACAAAAGCTTTTTTACCTTTTAGAGTAATAGACGTACTATAATGAGAATTATGTAAACCTTATTATTTCTGTTCCATAGGAAATATGATGTTTCAAAACTTTTCTAACAAAACAGAAAGAAATTGAAAGTTGCATTTTGTGAAATATTAAAAAAAAACCACCTGTAGCAAACTATTCTGAAAATATTCTGAAGCTCCTTATATTGAAAAACTTCAGTCTGATTCAAGTATACCCAAAATACTTCATTTTGAATCTGTTCATCAGTGAGTTAATCTCCCTTGGTATCATATTTTTCCAAAGGAAATAAAGTTTGAGAGTTTAATGCCCTTACCTTTTAAAAAGACCAAATGACCAGAAGCACACATAAAGAGAAAGAACAGAAATAAATAATCTCATTTACATTAACTGCTTAGAACGCAGTATTTCATTCAGATTTTCCTGCTATATGCTTGTGTCAAAATGAAAAGCAGCATATATGTTGAAAATCTTCAGTGATAAATTTATTTCAATAGAAAATTTCCTGGAAAAGGTTATTTTTTTTTAAATTCCCATTATTATACAATGTTTTTCTAGATATAAAATTTCTAAATTATACAATATATTTTTTGGAACTAGACTTCTAGAACAAGATGCTGGAAAGGCAGATTATATGCCTGGATGTCCCATTGGCTTCTTAGATAATTTGGGTGAGCTATTCTTTGATTTCTGACTTGTTTTCTTTGCCATAATGAATATTTTGTATAAGAATTATGTATAATTTTAAAAGTTAAATAACTGTGTTACAGTTGAGGTAGTGTTATCTAGTTAGGTCAATGTGATATACAGAAAGAGTTTTGTATTATGGTCTTTATAAATTTTTACATCTTATTAATAATAGATGGTTGCTCATGAGAATATTGAAAAAATATATATTTACTTCAAGTAGCTTTGTTTAACATACAACAAGAATCTTCCACCTAGCAGACAAGATTGCTTATACCAGTATGAGTGACTGCTATCACATTTCGGATTCTATACTGAAGGTATTATCCGTCTTGTCAGTCTAAAAATAACATCTCTTAACTGCAGACTGCTGCTTTGGAGTCAGGCTGCACTTTGTTCAGGTTCGCTGCATACCAAAAATAGCCAGTTTTCTGTGGGAAACACTATCAACAGCCTGTTGATTATTTTCAGGAAATTCATGAGAGCATCACACTAACAGTTTATAGAAAAAAAATCCTCCTTGTTTGTCCCTGGGGACATATGTATAGAGTAGTAGTTTAACAGCAACAGCTTTATTTTCAAACCACAACATCCCATAATGTCAGGTAAATTGTTCCAGTAAGCTTTCTGAAATCCTTTTATTTGATTATATTCCCCACCCTCCCAACTGATAACTTAGTCTAAAATACTTATCAAGACAACCCCCCCCCCCCCCAACATCTCCAGTGCAAAAGAGATAATAGGAAGATTATACAAAATGTGAACTTTAAACATATACTGCCCTCTTACATTTTTACATCTTTATTCTACTTTATGCTAGCTAAATCTCAATGGCCATTGTCACAGTTCTTCCTGTAACAGCTTCTTCAACTCCACAGCTCTATAGAGTCAACTATTACAGACATCACAGAAATAATACAACTGCAAAAAAAATACATATATAAATAAACAACCACTTACATATTTCATGAATTAACATATCTTAAATGGAGCAGATATGGAAAAAGCTAAATGAAAGAAGAATGTTTCGAATTTACACAGGCACATACCCTATTCGGAGAAAGACTCCTAACACAAAGTCTGTTCCAGAAGTTTTAAAAATTCATTTGTATAGTGTCTACCTTGAAGCAGGACAAGGAGAGCCGAGAGCTGATGTGGAGACTTGAGGACTCTGGTAATGCTGAGTGCTACCTGCTACAGATCGCTCAAAATGTTTCTACTCTGAAAGGAAAGGTAAAAATAAAACCTAGAAACTAAACAAGGAACATACAGTGCAGATTTCTTCTCATGCATATTTCTTATCCTTCTGCTCTTGTCAAAACTCTGTCAATGTGAACACTGACTTTTACTCATAGCTTGCACATTCACTACCCTAGATAGAAGAAAGATATTTCTGTTCTCTCTCAGAGACTTACAGGCCTATTATTCAGGAAAGGACTGAATTACATGCTTACATGTCCCTGATGCAATGAGCCAAAAAACATTTTTGAATGAAATATTTGTCAATTAAAATAGAATATTTGCCTTTAAGAATCTTAACAAAAAGGTAGATCTAGAAACACCATAAACCACTAGTAAGTACTGATTTTAGGTGACCAACCAGAGTTCTGATAGTGATCAAAATTTCCAGCAAAGGACAGAATTGCATTCTGAAATTTAGTGCTTCTTAAAAGCATCAAAAATCAGAAAAGGTAAAAAAACCCCTATAAACCATAAACAGTAAAGCTGTATAAATGTCCATGTGTATAAAAACTTGCCCTTTGGGATGCAACTACAAGTCTGAGTATCTCACTGAAAACAAACTTATCCAATGAAAGGAAGTAGATTATTTCATTTTACCCCAGATGTCAGTCAGCCTGGCTATTCATATTATGAAAATTATGGGATCATGTTAACCTCCTCAGTGATGTACAGTCTTATTCTTACTTTTATTAGTAATTCCTAAAATTTCCAAAGCAACTGTTCAAAATCTTACAGAGCATGCCTTTTAAACAAACCTACAACAGTATAAGGAAAGCAGTACAAGGATATTCATATGGAGAGATGAAAGTATTAGCACTATGATCAATTGTATTTGACAAAACACAAGATGTAGATTTATCTTTGATAGTTCAGAGCACCTTAAAAGGATTCAATAGAAAGACATATTAGGCTAACAGAGTTATGGAAAAGCAGAGGATCAAAGCAAAACCCTAAATAAATACTGTAGCTCCTTTTGCTTTCATAGGCTTTTACCCTAGAAGTATTTGCGAAGTCTAGAGAATGAAGTACATGGTCACTCTACTCGAGTGCCAATGAGAGGAAAATATGCAAGTGTGAAGACTGAACATTACAGATACTAGTCCTTGAGCAATCTCAGCTTTAAACATTAAGTTAAAGGTGTGCAGCCCTAAAAAGGAAACAACCCTAGGTATTTGCTGTGGCCAAAAATCAGATGAAAACTACTTTTTTCAAAAAGGAAAAAAGTTTTCCAGAAAGGGAAAAATAGGTAGATTTACAAACAGTTTAAGCTCAAGAGATGAACTAGGATATACAAGGGCAGTTTTTGACATGCAGATAATGTATCCACGTATGGTTTTTTTGAAGATTCACGTCTGATAAAAGAAGAAATGAGTCTATACATCCTGTGCCAGTATCTGTTTCCCTCTCTGGTCCTCTGGCTTGTTCACTGTTTCTTATTACTTCTTTTTATCTTTCAAAAAACCCCTCTACTTGCCCATGAGAGAGCTCACTCATGGAAGATAATCGGAAGTCTAGTTGTGGAATATGGAATGTGGATATCTAACAAAAGTGAACTCATTATACACAGGGTTTATGAAATTCAATATGTTGTATTATGTTTTCTGGATAAAAAGAGAATACAACTGCATTCAATGCAGAACAGTGATTGAAGACATGGATCCATCCATGATAAGAAAACAGCAATATTCAAGGTTTGTACAAATTCAAATAGGGGTAAAGTCCACAGAGGTGGCACTCTTTGCTTTCACCCAGCTGACAGAATGTAGCAGAGTAACATTAACAAAGCACTGGCTAAGAGAATACTCTGAAGCCAAATAAAGATCACATTGATCATACAGTACAAGACATATGCCAACCCTCACAGTGCAAGCAGATCAAGTAAGGCTACATTAGGTCACTAGTAAATCCACTTAAGCCTGTACATGCTTTAGATTTATCCTGTGTCTCCACATCGTTAGTCTGTGCATTCCTTTAGGAGGTCACATGAAAAACAGTTAAATGAAAGATACAAAATGTCATAAAAGATGATAATGTATTTTTTTCTATTCTATTCTACCTCCTTTGTTTGTTATTTGTGTCAACTTTGACACCTTATCATTTAAATTCAGGTAGCAAACAGTTCTGAAATACCCAACGAATGAATGGGAGTGTAAGAAAGGACAATTTTCAGTTTACACATCACTAAGTTTTGTAGGTAATGTGATGTATTAAGCATATATTTGGTACTTAATGGAAGTTTCCTCATAACACTGAAATCTCGAACTCAGAGGTGTAGGTTCTAATGAGAACAGAGGGATTATTTTCTGGATTCTACAATCCATTCCGGTATTTTAGCAGAAGTGTTGTTATATTCTCCTCCATGCAATTAATTGTGAAGTAACAAGGGTGGAGGGAAGGTATGGAGCACTTCAGCCTGGAATGCCCAGAAAACACCATCCAGGAGGGAAGTCAATGGATTGGATTCCTTGAGTTCTGAGATACAAGTAGCCTGAAAAGCAACCCACATATTCTCTGTATATAACTAAATTAGACACGGATCATATTTTCAGCTGAATTCAGGCAAAGTGGAAGTACAATCTACTTTGCTTTCAGACTGATTTGTGCTGCCCAGTGCTAACAGTCTGATCACAATCTAGGTAAAACTTTTTCTACAGAGAGGATGGAGCTCAAGGCACCCATCTCTGAGTTGTTATGTTCAAAGCAGTGTTATGGGAAAAAGAACACATTACACATAGGGAGCCTAACAAACAGATATTAGTCTAGTTACAGTAACACTTCTAATTCAAATTAATACAGAAAAAACACTTTAATCTGTGCCTGTGTTCTCTATTTGTCCAGGTACATATTTTTATGTTTTTAACTTTAGCCATGGCAACTGACCTCAAGATAAAAGTATCTTAGCTTTTGTTTTTCCCATATTGGTATACGGTAATAAAAAAATCCAACCAAATCAAAATCCAAACAGAGGAAAGCTATGCATTACATGGTTAACAATACCCATAGGACTGAAGCAGATTGTTCATCCTTCAGGTCTACTTTGGGGGAAAAAAGCTACAAAGAACATTCAGCCAAGACTTCTATGAATTGCTATCTTCGTCAACCCAACTAAAGCATCTCCTTCCAGGGGAGTTTCTGGGGATATTCCAGCTAATTACCAGCATTATTCCTTTCTCAATACATTTTACAGTATCTTTTATGAATGATTTTACTACTTGCTAAGAATGTTTTATTTGGTGTGGTTAAGAAACTGTTCAGTAATCCAACAGCTTATTTGGATGTCAGAGACCTCTGATCTCCTCAGACTATGACCAGAGACTGAAACCACATTAAAGCAATTCTGAGATTTTAACCTGGGTCTCATTTCTTCCTGTACTGCTTCAGGGGCTGTGTCTTTTCTTTCCCCCTCTCAGGTTTTGGGCTAAGAATGTGAGCCACCAGTACCTCTGCTGTCTCCTCTCTATATCAAAGTTTGCCCAGCTGGAATTGCAGCATGACTGCAAACTGACAAAAACCTCTCTCTTCCCTTTCCTCAGGTTTTCAGTGAGCCTCCATCACCAAAACTGCTAAATAAAGGGAAAGAAAATAAGATATAAAAAAAAAATAAAAAATTACACAATCAATTGGTAGGCTTGACAGAAACTCTGACTTCCTAGTCTTCTGCTGTCACCCTTGGCCACCTGCAGAGATACATTTGCAGATGATAGCTCAGGTAGCTCACCATATCACTTGTTTGGAATCAGCAAGGGGTTTGCCCACCTGCTCAAAAGCCTCTCATGGGCGAAAGGGACCTTGTAATGCCCATGGTACCAACAAAGCACTGCTGGTGCAGCTGATGTGCTTACAGTTTTTACAGTCCACATTCTCACATACAAAAACCCCTCAATAACTATGCAGTTGAAATTGTTGCAAAAATCACACCCTCCCCATCCTTTCCTATTCTTCACCCTTCCAGGGCTCCCGGAGGACTGAATATGGGCTGTTTTGGGCTTCCTCTAGAGGACCAGTGTGTATGTGCACAGAAGGAGAGATGGACGTGGCAATGGGATATACAGTAAATCGCCATGCAAAGCCCTTCAGCAGGGAGTGTATGTGTTCGTGAAGTGGATTTCTTCCTCCTTAGTCTTGAGCTCACTTAAGTTTATTTCCATACAGTTGCTCGGCACAGCCCACACCACTGATGGCACCACACAGCCCTGGCTCTCCCCAGGGACAGCAAGAGTCACTCTCCCCCAGGCCGTGAGTTGGCCAGTGCCATGCAGGCCAGCAACAAGAACCCTGGCTTCAGGGTCTCTCTCTGTTGACTACCTGGTACTTAGGTGCAAAGAATGGAAAGAGAGAGCACAATTATGGAAATTGCAGAGTTGGAATACAAAGAATGAATAAAAAACATCTTTACTAAATGCCAGCAGGTGCATTTATCTTATTGTAACACAACTTATTAATACACTGAAAATTTGGTAATGTATTACTAAAGACACTGGACTTGATAGTCGCCACATTGTGTTACAGTTCCAGCACTCGTCTTTTCAGGATGGTTTTAACGACAACAAACCATTGCGGAATTTTGCATATGAAAATCCTGTGTAGAGAGAGTCCCATCATGTGAAAGGTGGTTGATGTCCTACCATCCTTATTTTTCTAACTCTCCCATCCAGGTTTTTTGGAGAAGATGGAGAGGAATGGATTTCTTTTATTCTCTGCTGGACCAACAGAAATCTAAAGCTTTCATGTCCTTCTCAGTTCTCATTTTGCGAACTCGTAGCATATATGAAATTTCAAAGAATACATCTTTCCTCAGTCTCAATTTATTTTGACAATATGCAAACAACAACAAAAAAATCCTATTCTTCGTTTTCCGTGCTGAAAAAAAATAAAACACTTTAATTATTTGAGAAGGAACTTTAATGATGAATGAAATATTACAATTATTAGTGGTTCTTTTCTCTGAATTTCTGACTCTTTTTGTCACTTCAAGGAATGCCATTTAGCAAGAAGATCAAGAAATAAGCTATTACAGAAGTTGAACAAGGACATCAGAATCCAGTTTTATTTTAGCAACAGGCCAATCTACATGTATTCAAATCCTGGAATTTTGCTACTATTAGATAGCTCAAGTTCAATTAATGAATTATGAATATTTTAATATGCTATGCAAGAGCAGTCCAAATTCTATCATTTAATAAAGTCAGAATCACCTCAGACATATCACAGAACTATTATTTCACATAAAACCCCTTTAAAAGATCGATAAAGGAAACTGAGCTGAAAATCTACCTTTGTACTGAAACCTTGTTTTTCAAAAGGACCTTAATGCTCATCAAAGCACATTAAAGAAAAAAAAACTATCAGTAGAAAACAGAAAGGAAAAAAGTCAATGGAAGATTTCAGGTTTTTGCTAAACTGCCCCCAAGTTTGAAAAACAAACAGATAATGTGTATGGGTTTTTATCTTTTCTAAAGGTACATGTTAATCTAACTCAAGTTAGAGAGGTGAGCAAATAGACCAATTTAACCCAGAAAGATTATCATTTATGTAGCAAATTATTTTACTGTATAACATTGAATTCTTTATATTGTAGAGTTTTTTTTTTTTAACTGAGCTAACCTTTTTTGTTTCTGGAGTTGAGCAAGAAAGCATGAACAGGTGCTTGAGGTTAATATACAGCTTTCTTTAAAAATGTTTTCAATCAGAAATACAATTATCCCTGTACCAGAGTCAAGGAACATTAGGACATGCCGTGCCATTAATTTAATTTACTATTTACAGGAAATACACTGTGAAGAAATGTGGGTTGAGTAAAACTTTTTGCTATTGGAAACAAACTATATATGTAAATAATCCCTGAAAAATGAGTTTAAAAGTTAAATAAAATAAAAAGCCATTCATTACTGCTATCTGCTGTAGTGCTTTATATGGCCTCAGTAATTAACACATAGAGAATACAGCATATTAGAGCATGACCAGATTGACTATATTGGACACTGACACTCTTGGTTAAGCGCTTGTTATCCCACTGCTTGGTACTACTGTTTCAGTTCTGGTGGTTTTATTATTTATGTGACCATTCTCCATCTCACTTCATGAAATGATCTAAGATAAGGACAAAAAAGAAAAAAAAAGCGAAAACCAAAAGTACACTTTGTGCTGGGTGTAATATGAATATGTGCAAATAATACAAATTTGATTTACCTAACAAGGTAAATAGAGTCTATTCAAAACTATGATAAAAACAAGCCTTTTACGTTCAATCAATTTTTTGACCATAACTGGCCCTTAGGGTTCAAAGAGAGTTTCAAAGACTTTTTCTTTTTTACTTGTGGTTAATCAATAAAAATATATTGCTAAGAAGAAAATGCATCTTTGACAGATTTGCACACGGCTTCTGCCTTAAGTGGAAAAATGTCATTTTTAAATGACAGAAAAATGTAAATCTATGTTTATAAATTAATATATTTAATATAGTTTTTACAGAATGCCTAATCTGTATATCAAGATTAAATCAAATTCACCATTTTTACACTTCCTACATGCTACTGACTATCATATATTCTTGTCTGTACCTTTTTAAATAGGAATATAGCCTGAGGAACTAATTGTCCTCTAAGCCTTTCAAATAAGGCTGTTCGTGTGGATGACTTGCTTTGAAGGGAAATATTTTCTGCACTTTGGTGTGTGCAGGTTAGAGTGGTGAAAGGATGGAACAAAGCTGAATTGCAGAGCACAACAACGTGATGTGTAAGTGGAATTTGTTTCACCAGGGAAATTGGTAGCTGCAATTATTCACAAGTCAGCTTGCAAGATAAAGGACATTATTTGTACACTTCACACAAGATTTATCTCTTTACTACTATATTTTAAAAGTCTAGTTTAATTGTTCATTTTTTAATTCTTCATGTTTCATTCCAGCTCCATAGACCAATCTGATGGACATAAAATGTAATTCATTCTATAGCCTGTCAGGCTCCTTCAACCAGAAATATCAAATTTGAAGTACTTATGAACCATGAATTCTTTTGTAATAATACGTAAACATCCTATCATCTACTCTGGCAACTGACAGAAAATGCGTCATTTTAAATTGAAACATAAAACTGATGCTAAAATAGACTTTCTTAGAAATCTGGCAAGCAAGAGACTTTGAATAACATAGCTAAATCGGCTTCTTCAATTTTTTTCTGATATTTCTATATTTTTGTTCAAACACAATATAATATTTCATTAACAGCCTTGTTTCAAACAGGCTTAATTTTAATTATTTTCTGTTAAATTAATCACTGGAATCTTTATCAGTGCTAATTTTGTACTACTTTTTGCATATAGGTGTGATTTTTGCCTTCTCCATTCTCTAAGAATTGTACCCTAGTAAGGTCTGCATTTCTGAGCAGCACAGTCAAAAAGTAATCCATGCATTTATACACACACAAAAGCTGTGTTTCTAGCAGAACCTCAGACCCTCCTGGTTTCCATAGAATCTTACTGTCTCTTCCACATGATTTTCCGCACAAACACCCACACTACATCAATTCAAGCAAAACTCATTTACCAGTGAGAGATTAGGTTAGTTATTAGGTCCATATACACCTAGTACAAAATAATCACATGGTTTCTTAGTCTGCTTCTAAGACATTTCAAGAATCAATAAAAGGGCTGAACTACTTCCTATCCTTTCCTATAGATCAACCCATGTCCATAAAACTTTAGTCTGAAAACTCCTTAAAGTCTCAACCTTTCTCAGCAGCTGAATAGTTACCCCGAACTAGGAACACTGATCAGAGAGTCTAAGCAAACACTGTAGACAGTATTATTCTTACATCTCTTTTCCATTGTTTGTAAACACCCCCATGTCCTTGTTTTTTTAAAGCTTAAACAAAATCAGTAAATCATACCAAGAATTTCAGTAAAATGGAACTTCACAAACAAAAGCAACAATAGCAAGATGTAAAAGCACTCAGAACAATTCCCATCATTCAGTCTTCTCTCAGATTGCCTAGACTGAGATTAGAAAGTGGATTAATAGCCTTCACATGCTTTCAGTTTTCTCCAGAGTATCTCTAACCATAATTTATCTGTGAATAGCCGAGATGGTGCCTTAACTCATCAGACAATGACCTACCCAAGATGTGTCACATAGCACTGAAACAAAATGTAGATGATCCTGGTCTCTTATATAAATATGATCTGCCATGGATTGCCACCCATTGACTGAAGAACTAAAATGTAGTTCAGACAATTGTTGAATATCTTTTCTCATGATAAGGTAAATGTCTTTGTCCTTGTCTGACTCAATGTCAGCTTCCCTTGCAAGATGAACTTTTACCAGAATTTAGTTCATATATTTACAGAAAACTTTGGAGATTTAACAGATGAGAAATGAAAGATGTACCTAATTTCCAAACGCTTTCTGTAAAATGTATGTAGTATCTGCTAATACTAATGTTTTAAATTCTATTTAAAGAAAGTGATTCATGTTAAAGTGCCTAAAATATTTCTTTGTAACAGAACTCTCCTTGAGGTATCACGAATAGGAAATATTTGCTGAAATGAAAACCAAGAGCCTTTTATATGACTTTCTGGAAAAATAAAGAAAAAGAGAGAGAGAAAAAAAGAATGAAAGAGTCGGAGGGATTTTCACAACTGACAAGACAAGAATGCTCACTGAGTGTGTGGCAAATGTCAGCTTCAGATCCCTTAATCTATTGGTCTTTCAGATCCTAAGTGAGATCTCCCTTACAGCCACTCTAGAATATTTTAGGGTCAGTATCTCTCAGTTGCCTTCACTGAAGCTGTTCAGATCATCCTATTCATACAGCGAACCATTTTTGAGTAATTTCAAATCTGATGAATCATAAAAATAGCTCTTTTTAAAAGCAAATCCTTATATCTAATAACAATTGAAAAGAAAATCTGATCTTGCATCATTATATTTAATAAAATTGAAATGAGAATCTGATCTTGCATCTCCCACAGAGTAGGGGAGTGAAGCTGTTCGGTTTTTGATTAAAACACTACAACCTGGATTTCAGAAAAATTCTCAAAATCAGTATGCTGGCATGAAAAGGATTTTGTTTTGATGAAAAGCACATTTTCCAGGAAGGAAAGGCATGCAAAACTCACAAATGCATACTCAAAAAAAAAAAAAAAAAAAAAAAAAAGAGAGAACATATTTTAAGACAGAGAGGGATGGAGAGTCCAACTGTTTAACTGATTCAATGAATAAACTGCATTAGATGTTTCAGCACATAAAATTAGGAACTCGTGCTTCAGAAACAGATTACAGTGATTTGTTATTGTCTTAAACGTTGTCAGTACTTCAGATTACACAACTGAATGTGATGGATAAACACAGCAGTAGTATTTTTATGCAACATGTCTAAAAAGTGTTCACTCTGAACTAATGTGTGTCTATCCATCTCCCTCTTCACAATTTCCAGAGAAGACACCTTTAAAAAAATTTACCATAGGTAAAGGAAAAATAAATGCTATAAAAGTCTTCATAAATTAAAGTCCACTTGAGCAAGTGTTAAACTAGATAAAAAGCACAGACTTGTCATCTACATTGAGAAAATGTCCATTTCTACAGGCTTCTGATATTCTTTGACATCTTATGATCTGTGGTGAAATTTTTGTGGGGGTTTCTGAAACATCAGAGTAGCAACAAACATACATTAACTAAAATCTTATGAGAAGTAGCACTGTAATAAATGTTTATAATTAGTAGTACTGTTCTGTACTTTTTGAAAGTGATTGCAATCCAACCTTAATTTTACCAGTGCAATGTTTGTATGAGATAAGAGTTGACTTTTAAGAAGGTTTACTCTGTTTCACTTAAACATTTAAATCTTCTGTATTCAGATATCAGACTTGGATACACAAGGGGGTCTTTTTCATACTGTGTTGTGTGATTGCAGTTACTTTGGGGAGATTCTTCTGCATCAACACAATTAGAGCAGAGCATCTACATAGGTAATAACAATTGAACTCGAGAGCTAAAACTGAATTCCGGCTTTCTAAATTAAAGATGTATAGTCTATACTGGAGGAGGGGGGAGGAGGAGAGGAACACTGTGTTCTGGGTTGTAGCGTTTGCTGTCCACTCGGGGCATTGAGCTAAAAATAAAAATTCTTTAAAAGCATTCATAGTAAGAATTTCTATGCAAGTCAAAGAAGGCACCTTGATGTGTTCTGGATTGGAAGAATAAGCTGCTCTTTTGACTCAAATGGGAAAAAAAAAATTCCATTTTCCCCAATGAAACGTTCCCTCAAACCATTTTTCAGCAGTATCTATTTCTTGACTTTATACTCCTACAAAAATGATAAGAAATGAAAATTCCAATTTTTCTAACTGATTATGCACTTGCAGCTTATGGACCTATAGAAAAGAGGGACAGTCTGCTAAACAGAGTGAATGATTGCACTATGGCATCACAGGGACAAAATTTTGATAGAATTTCTAAGTGCACTAGGAAAGACATAAAAAAATGTCTTCACACTTTGCAAGGCCTTTTTTGTCCTGTAATATTGGGTTCCCTGAAGTAGGTACTTCTTAGTGAATTGACTGAGACATTACAACAAACCTAAGCTGGAGCACTTTCCTCAGCATTCTAGGGAGCTGCTCAGAGTCAAAGTAGGGTGAACAAGCCCCTGAGTGCTCTTGAGTTTGTTGCCATTAATCCCCATTAGATTTGCACTGAAGAGCAAGTCAAACAATATGCTGCTGAGCTGACAGAATATATCAAACTGCCTCAAGCAGAGAATTCAGTGGACCTGATGATACTATAACATTGTACTTAAATGTTGTAGAATGCTCACTTCCCAGACCAATGGAACCTTAAAGCTGTGATTTTAAAGATTTGCTAGCATGCTGTGTTATCAACAAAGGCTGTTAAGAAGCAAGAACGGTTCTCTTTTTAACATTTAGTGGTCACTAAGGACAGGAAAAGCTCAAGAATTCTCCTTGTGTTCCATGGTACAAGGTCAATAGCAAGGCCAAAAGACTATGGAAATAGAAAAGAAAATAAAAGAAATTATTGAAGAGAAAAAAGGCATGGTGATGAAAAGGTGTCAGGAAGGCTACAAAAGCAGTTTTGCTGAGTTGTTATGAGACACCACAAAAAGAAGAGTAAGGTGTTAGAGTAAATTTGATATGGTATAAACAGGCCAGAATTTGCTGAAGCATGTGCAGAAATATAAATATAGATTCTCACCATGGCAAACCCTTCAATTTCACTCCTGACTACAATCAAGAAAGTGCAGATACAGGGAAAGAGAAGAAACCGGCAATTAAGAGGGCATCTTGTAAATGTTAGCTTGTGGTGGCTATTCACAGAGCAGTTCATCCAGTGTGCTTCCAACATACAGGGGTGCCAGACCACTAAATTTAGATGTAAAACCAAATCCGCTTTAGATAAAGATGGTTTAGGAAAAAACCCGGACCCAGGTTGAAACACAAACCAGTTTTACCAATTTTTCATATTACTGTATTTCTGGAAAAAATATTGAGCCCACCCTCAAGACAAGCCTGTGATTACACGTTAAATAAGGATGTGGCTAATACAGAAAGCTGTCACCACAGCCGTATCTGCTGCTTGTTCCTTACGCTTCATAATCTTCTAGTACTTCTGAAAAGGCAAAGTAGTAACAAAATACTTTAATTTATTTGGTCTTAGATTTCCAGTGACAGAAAATTTTCCTCTGAAATGTATTATTTTTATGTTACAAATATTACTCAATAAATCATGACCTTGGGATGCTTACCAGTTTACAGATTTGACATTAATAAAAAGAACCATCTCAGTGCAGATGTTTGTTTCTTCCCTAGATTTTTAAAGAATCTCATTCTTTCATATATTTTTAAAACAGAGGCCCACTGAAATAAGATATAATTTAACTGAGTTATTTTCATGTCAATATCAGACCTGACTGACATCAGCTTTTATAAATGTTTGGGGAGAATTTATCTGATTACCACAATGGTACATCTTTGTTAAGTAGTAATATGCACTTGCTAGGAATTTTAGCGTAAATTATTTTTAATTAATTAAAGTTGAAAGGAAGTTATTGAAAACATGAATGCAACACAGATGTCAGCTGTTCTCAGTGTGTTTAAATCTGAACTAAATGATATCCAATAAAATCTGTGAATCTTAGGAGAGTGCACCACAGGTGAAAACAAGTGTTTGCCCTAAGCAAATAATTCAGGATCATACATCTTCGTAGTTTTATGCTACACGAGATAGCTTTATGCTACATGTGATAGCTTCATAGCTTTGTGCTACATGGGATAACCAGCACTTCTCATGTTTCCTCCAAAAGAGGCAGAACAGGTTTTTTTCAAACATAGATGCAGTGTAGCGCATTGTAAAATTGCATTCAAATTCTATTTTAAGTCATGTGGCAGTTAGCCACAATAATTGCTTTTATTGCCTTCTATAATCTTATGTATTACAAAACCAGAGTGCTGGCATATTCAAATAATGAGGGAGGTGATTTTCCCCCTCTACTCCACTCTCGTGAGACTCCACCTCAAGTACTGTGTCCAGTTCTGGAGCCCCTATTACAAGAAAGATATGGATGTGTTGGAACGTGTCCAAAGAAGGGCCACGAGGATGATCAGAGGGCTGGAGCATCTCTCCTATGAAGACAAAGAGAGTTGGGATTATTCAGTCTGCAGAAGCGATGGCTCCAAGGAGACCTTACTGTGGCTTTCCAGTATCTTAAGGGGGCCTACAAGAAAGCTGGTGAGGGACTTTTTAGGATGTCGGGCAGTGATAGGGCTAGGGGTAATGGATTAAAACTAGAAGTTGGTAGATTCAGATTAGATGTTAGGAAGAAGTTCTTTACCATGAGGGTGGTGAGACACTGGAACAGGTTGCCCAGAGAGGTGGTGGAAGACCCTGGAAGTTTTTAAAGCCAGGCTGGATGGGGCTCTGAGCAACCTGATCTAGTGGGAGGTGTCCCCAGCCCATGGCATGGGGTTTGGAACTAGATGACCTTTGAGCTCCTTTCTAACCCTGACAATTCTATGATTCTATGATTCTGTTAACAAAACTAAGTCTTGAAATACACTGGAAGTACAACTTATACCTCAGAAACATCCATGTATGGTTATCTCCAGATATACCTTTAACAGTATTTCAGCTGTCCAAATAATTTTCACCCTATGTCATTCCTATAGTAGCAAGCTTTTTTCCCCTTTTATTAATTCTGCACTTCAATTACCCTCTGGTTTTTGCTACTGCAGGCTTTTTCTTTGGCTTTCCTGTTCAACATCTTCTATTTGAGAAATATTAGTTAACAACTAGCTATACACATACCTACTGTTTAACAAAATTATAGCCACACCATTACAGTTAAAGCTATGTCAATACTTCTGCAGTAAAAACTGCTTTTCCGAGATTTATAATTCAAACATAAAGAAAAAAAATACTTCTGAAATAAAGCTTGTCATACAAGGTCATAGCGCACAACGAATTTGTTTTACCAATTTTCAAGCATATTGATTCTGCCATTTTGAGTGCTGCAAGTGTAAATCAAAACACAGATTTACCTGTTTAAAGCTAAGCACTGTTGGCCATATACTTATCTGTGGCGGTATCAAGATTTCTATGGCCTTTCATTAGGAATAAACTTAACCTTCAACCTAAATTGCATATTACTGATTTTATATATAAATGTATATACATATTCACATGCATAATAGAGGGCTTTGTGATGCCTACAGCTGACATCTCCCTTTGAAGGCTAATTCCATTATAGAACATTTCCACTGATGCACACCAGCTTGTACAAACCACAACCATGACCAATATTTTATGCCTGTCCTGCTGTTAAGGTGCAATTTTCCAGAGGAACCTAAGCACAAAATGCTCCCCTACCTTTGTTCCAACCACACAGCTGTGGCCAGTCAAGGCCAGTCTGTCCTTGAGTGCCCGCATGCCACCTGGCTGAAAATCTCTGGGCTTGCCGGGCTTTGTATGCTCAGGACACTATAAGTGGGCTCATCCTTCAGGCTGTACTTGCAAACTCTGCATGCACAGCAGGCCCATTATGATCCCCATGAGGACTCCTACTTATCTTGAACACATTTAAAAAACTAAAAGCAGGTATTTATAATCAGTCTAGTTTACTTCTGTTAACATGCAGCATTAAGTTGTACAAATGTGTATGTCAAACACTTGCTCCAAATACAATTTTCTCTTTTTCTAAACTGATACATATTAATATGCCGTAAGTGCTGGGAACATGAGCCCTTGTACTACTGAAATGGGTTTAATAATATCCCTGACCTAATTCAGCAATTGCCACTGACATCAAGGCTAACTCAGTTTCTTATCTTTATTTCAATTGAGAATATTCTTGTCTTGAAGACAGAGTTGACCTATATTATTAATTCGTAGTATTGAAGGAAGATTTGTCAAGAGTTCTTCAAGGGGTCAGCTTTCCTTCCAGTAGAAATTTGCAAAGATGGCTTACCAGTAACTGTATGCCTTGCGATAAATTTGTGCATCAGACCCAAAACAAAATGACATCTTAAGCTCCTTAAGACAACACAACCTTCTTCTACAATACCATTTAAGAAATATAAATCACCTCTGTGTTACCTCAGAAATATAACTATGGTGTCAAGTCATCAGACACGAAATGCACCAACCAGTCCAGCTGAAAATGGAATGACGTTTTTCAGATCATACCCTGTCTTGAAAGCAAGACGAGTGTTATAGTAGCTAACACTGCAGTGACTCAATTGCTCTATTTTACTACAATGTTACTCAATAGCGGCGTGTAGTTATTTTAGACTCCAAGTTACCTTCCACTTATCCATCTGGAATTAAATTTCATTTTCACTTTTTATATGATTCTGCAATTCTCTTCCCCCTCCAATCTCTTTTTACATTCATAATTTTTAGGACAAAATACTTGTGATCTCATCCGGTTTGAAGGAGTTTTAATTGGTTTGGAGAAGGTTTATTTCCTCTTTATTTTCCTATATTTTAAAATCTTTATTTAATTTCCTTTTTTGAAACTTGCTTGGAAACTAATCTCACAGGTTTAAAGAAAGATCAGTGGACTTAATTCAGTAGAAACAGCACATTTCCTCTCATCACAGCTCACAAATATGAATGATATTGGCTGATAAGGGGGCTGAATTACCACTTATCTTGGTCTCTGTCAGTTGGTTGAATTGTAAAGCTAGTGTAATGAAAATCACGATCAAGAGAGTAAAACATACAACCTTCTATATCATATTAGAGATTCTAACCTTGATTTTGGCTTATCATCATTTCACTAACTCTTAGGTCTTTCTGATTAGCACTACCATAATACCACTTCCCTCCTTTCTCTCCTTCTAATTAATTTTTCTCTATCCTACTCTTCAGCCAGTTCTTTGCACTTATTTTCTGTCTATGAAGCAGTGTATTGAGGCATTTCAACAGCTACTGAAACAGTTTAGCAGAACTGCCGGTCTAGCAATATTCTGAAAGACTGGCAGAAAAACCTATGAAAAAGTCCACAGCGGAAAGATACATGTAAGATGGTCTTAAATTATGAGGTGTGTGTATGAGGTTTGTATTCATGGGAATTCACTGATTTTCAGCTTTTGAGCTTTTACATTAATCTCTTTCATCTGTCTTATCATTGCAAGTAATGACAACAAAAATATTTAATTTTGTTATACCTAGAAAGCCAAAGGAAGTTTTAAATCGAGTTGAGAACACTTTCTAATGTCCTGGTCCTTCCTCTTACTGTCCAGTGTAGAGATATTAATTCTATTCCCATAGTTTGTAACTGGCTTATTTAATAAACTTTTAAAATATCTTCTTTTCCACCTCAATTTACGTACATGAAAAATGTGTTTACCACATTTATTAGAACGCTAGATGTGGCACGACTGGAAGCAGCATTATTATTTTTATGGTAAGCAAGCAGAAAGACTACATATCTAGTCACCACTGGAAAACTACAGAAGTTTGGATGCTTTTTCAAGAGCGTAAAAAGTGACAGGTCAACAGCAACAGGGTTTTGTCCAGCCTTCTAAGCTGGTACATCCTTTTTTAGTATAAGAATCCCAAATGCTGCAGCTGTTTTATTCCAAAACTCTAAGCTATAGAATGGTTCCCAATAAGAGGCAACATACTTCGTTAACGGGGATACAGTCCTGGAAGTTTGTCATCACATATTCACAAATAACAAAACTCTGTGATCTTGAATTTTATTGTATTCTAGGCAGAAGGTGCAGACTCAGTGTAAAACTTTTACTGACTATTGAGAGTCCTGAAAAATTAATTAATTTTACAATTAATCGTTACTTAGATAAGTGTTATAGTTAAATATGTTACTGTTAAGTCAATTAGGAAACTGAAATCTTGTGGACTCTCCCTCCTTTGCAAGAGGAGGGAGAAAACTGAAATCAACTATTTCTTTCTGGAACTACTTTTTCTATTATTTCAGAAAACTGTGTGTTGTTTGCTAAACTGTTTAAACAGTCCTTTGGGGTAACATTGTTAAATATTTTGGAGACAGCAAAGGCAGAAAGTATATCTGAAAGCAGTGAACACTGCTCTAATGCAGGTTGCCAAAATGTGTGTTTCTACTGGAAAAAGTAGTTTTTAAAACTAGTAAAACATGAATAAAGTTTACTTAACAGAATGACTGGACACTTTTCCAGTCACAACATGGCCTATATAAATGAATTATTTGAAAGAATAGAAGACTACTTAAAGAGAAAAATAATTAATTAAATAAATGAAAAGTTAAGCACTATCAGAGCAGAAAAATAATTTGAGTTATGCCCTTCACCTAAAACAGTATCTGAAAAACTCAATCTTGTCTCCAGTGCACTTAAAACCAAATGGAATTACTTCAAATTCAGCAGTATGGCACTTGTGTTCAATAGGATCTCAGGGACATACGAGGGTTGAATGAAAATCAATTTTGTTCTGATGACTATGCTTAGAGAAGAATTTTCAAGATTCATGTAGAGTTTTCAAGATGCCATAAATACTATATATTGCTGGAAATTATTATCTAATCTGATATGGATATAAGAGTTGCCATTATAGTTTTATTAAAATAAACTTTGGAGTAGATGATTGCTTGATATACTATTGGTGAATTTGTGAAGCTTTAAGAAAGGGTACAAAGGAGTATGTCTATAAGAAGCAGATGAAATTCTGCATCCCTTTTGTTTTCCT
Source organism: Coracias cyanogaster (assembly GCA_033124195.1). NCBI lineage: Eukaryota > Metazoa > Chordata > Aves > Coraciiformes > Coraciidae > Coracias > Coracias cyanogaster. Next base: position 20,201 of record JAVSBS010015346.1, on the reverse strand, counting down.
TTTTATTTCCCTCTCCTTTTTTCCACAAAATTACATCCAAAGCAAAGACAGCACTATTCTACAAGAAGTATCTGCTTGTGAAGCTAGAGTAACCACAGCAATAAACATTGCTTCTATTTCTATAAACTGGAATAACTGTAGTAAAATCAACCATACAAACAAACCTTTAAAAATTTACATATAAATAAATACAAAATTGCAGAGTCTCCCAGTGCCATTGAAGTTACAAATTCTGACTCTTCCCTTAGCGATCCAAGTGTAATTCCTTAAAGCATATGAAATTTGTTAACCCGATGTCTTGACAAGCAAGAGAAAAATTTAGCCCACTAGAGAATGGAGAGGTCCTAAAACATTAATATATTATCAAACGCTTGTTCATATTTCTACAAAGTGTCTGCACTGAATATAGCTTCAGTCAGGAAGTGGAAACAAATGTCAGACTCTAGTAATTGTAGTCAGAAGCTAATGTGAAAAGAGAACAGATTGAAAACCTTTCCCTCTCCTCCAGGGACAGAAAAGGCTGCTGTCCTCGGGAAGTGGAAAGTGAGGGAGAGAGAGTGCAGGTGTTTGACATCATCCCATCCAGCATTAAGCAGGAATGATTGCCTAATTGAATAACCTTCTGTTGGCAGAAAGACATTGCTCAGAAACGGGTGATCCCACCCTCTTGCCCTTGCAGCAGGTGGCATTCAGTCAGATGGACAAATACAAACATCAATGTAAAGAGCGGGACAGACACCAGCTGTAACTTCCATCTATCCAGACACCTGGGGAGCGAATTTTGACAATGCTGCTTGAGGGAACAGAATATGAGATGTTTTTTAATAGGCTAAAGTCTGAATTTGGATTTTAACATTTAGCTCCCAAGAGCAGAGCCATTCCAGATTTTCCAATTACAGGGAATTTGACAAAAGATGTCAAAGAAAAGTCTCTTCTTTCTAAAAGGGACTTACATCTTTTAGCTCACTGTTAATTAAAGAAAAAGGAACATACTGGCTTTTAAGGACATGATAGCAGTGAGGAAAAATGTATTAATAGTTGGAGGCTGAAGATTGTGAAGGCAAGGGGTCATTTCTACTGCTACATATGCTTCCTTTATCATTTGTACAGGTTGCTGAAATTCTTTGAACATCAGTTTCCCAATAATACAGTACAACTAATACTATTTTTCCTGCTTTTTATTTGTCCTATCTATTAGAGATGCCCAGAGTGAGGTAGAAACTTTTCTTCTGTTCAGAAGCAGTTAGCCTAATCAAACTACAATTGCTTTGGGTTTTCAAAATATTATATTACTACTATTAATAACTGAAGTCACCTACCAGGAGTCAAGCCTGTGCTTTAAAATGCTTAATGCATTCTTAAATGAATGAAATTTTGGAATGTGCTTCAAGATTTGGCTGAATGATAGGACAGCTCAAATGTTTCTCTAAATCATAGCAAAAGTCTGACAGAATACTGACATACCTGAAAACACAATGATCCATTTCCCTACAAAAATTTGATGAATTCGTACCACACGGATGAAAAAAAAAAAAAAAAAAAGATTTAATTACAAATGCCAAGCACAGATGTGTAATTTATGTTAAAGTGTAGGCAGAGACTCATTTCAGATGAATGATGGGGACAATCAGCAAGAATCCTTAAAGTGTTAACTAGCATGCTTGCTTTCTCAACTCCAAGGCCAAAACACTCAATCACTAGGTCCCAACTCTTCCTTCATGGACTGATAGTTTTGCACAAGTTTGCAACTATAGTAAACGGGTCTGACACAGAATGATTTGGGGTGAATTATAAGCACTCTGCTCAAAGTACAGAGTGAATATTTAGACTGAATATTCAGTCATGAAGAGGGTATTCCCAAAGATGTCGTTCAGATACTGAATGACATAATTCATAAAGCTGCTTCTGGGAAACAATCCATAGTAATCTACTCCGGCAGGCCAAATGCCAGTTTTACTGCTGGGAATTATGCCCAGGCACTAGACTTGTCTGCTGGCAGTATATGCCCCTGGACTAGTCAGTCTGCACAGGGGAGGATTAATGACATGAAAAGGCTACTACTTTTTAAACAAACAAACAAAGGACCGTGTGTCCACAAACTAAAGATGATGCAGCTTCAAGGGTAGTTACTGGGGCTTCATTATATCCCTCTGGAATTACAGAGAGTGATGAGGTAAATTGATGATCTAGCTATACCATTTTCTAGCTCTTTCCATCTTCTAATATATTTCAGGTCCCTTTGAAAGGAAAATAGGGGGAAAAAACCCAACCTTTGAGCAAGGAAGGAAACTTCTCCTAAGGAAACTCATGGCAAGTTTCTAGATCCAGAGCCCCTCTACATAATAAAAAGACTTTAACGTACATAAATAGCAAGAGGCAAACTTGCTAGAGAGGAACTCCCTTCCCCCAAGAACTGGCAGACCCAAAAGGATGAATGAATCAATCGATCCTATAAAAGTGGTCACAAATGCAGTAGGTCATAACACAGTTTCTCCTTGAGAGCAAACATCTTGATTGTTTCAACAGTTTAAATCATACTGATGCCTTCACTGACTTGCTCTTGAACTTGAAGCCAAATTTAGGTATCGTGGAAAACAAAATATTTGTAAGAGTCAGCTTATCTGATGCTGACACTTCTATTTCCAACAGATAATTAAAAATCCTAATCACTTCAGCCTATTTACACCAAAATCATAGAATCATCGAAGGGTCTGGGTTGGAAGGAACCTTAAAGATTGTCTAGTCCCAGCCCCCTGCCATGGGCAGAGACACCTCCCACTAGATCAAGTTGCTCAAAGCCCCACCCAACCCAGCCTTGAACACCTCCAGGCATGGAGCATCCACAGCCTCTCTGGGAAACCTGTTCCAATGACTCACCACATTCATAATGAAGAACTTCCTGATATGTAATGTAAATAAATCTACCCCCTTTCAGTTTAAAGCCATTATCCCTTGTCCTATAACTACACTCCCTGCTAAAGAGTTTCTCCCTATCTTTCATCTAGGCCCACTTCAAGTATTGGAAGATCACTATAAGGTCTCCCTGGATCCCTCTTTTCTATAGGCTAAAGAACCTCACCCGTATCAGAATGTCCACATAAGGAAGGTGCTCCAGCCCTCTGACTATGTTCATGGCCCTCCTCTGGACCTAATTAATTTCTTTCTTACACTGGGGGCCCCAGCGCTGGATGCAGTTCTCCAGGCAGGGTCTCAACAGAGCGCAGTAGAGGGGGAGTATCACCTCCCTCAACCTGCTGGCCACACTTCTGTTGATACAGCTAAAGATACAATTGGCTTTCTGGCTCCCAGTGCACATTGCCAACTCACATCCAGCTTTTCATCTACAAACACCCCCAAGTTCTTCTCTACATGGCTGCTCATCGCCCAGCCTGTATTTGTACTTGGGATTGCCCCAATCCAGAAAGAGGACCTTGCACTTGGTGGTGTTGAACTTCATGAGGTTTACACAAGCTCACCTCTCAAGCCTGTCAAGGTCCTTCTGGATGGCATCCCTTCCCTCCAGCGTGTTGACTGCACCACACAGCTTGGTGCTGTCCACAAACTTGCTGAGGGTGCACTCAATCCCACTGTCCCTGTCCCTGACAAAAGATGTTAAATAATACTGATCCCAGTATCAACACCCGAGGAACCCCACTTGTCACTGGTCTCCACTTGGACATCAAGCCATTGACAACAACTCTTTGAGTGAGGCCATTCAGCTAATTCCTTATCCACTGAGCAGTCTATCTATCAAATCCATTCCTCTGAGAGAAGGATGTCATGCAGGACAGTGTCTAATGCTTTGCGCAAGTCCAGGGAGTTGATGTCAGTCGCTCTTCCCTTATCTGCCAACACTGTAACCCCATCATAGAAGGCCACCAAATTTGCCAGGCGTGACTTGCCCTTTGTGAAGCCATGTTGGGTGTCACAAATTACCTCCTTATTTTCCAAAATGCACTGGGGAAATGCATATTTTGTCACAGCTGTCTCTTACCTGTGCAAGATCTATATGTATAAGGTGGAGGCTCAAGTATACTTTGAGCTATGTTCAGAACTAAACGTTCTGAAAAAAAACAATAAAGCATACATTTTTTATAATGTAGGATTAATCTTTGCATAAACTCTCAGAAATACTTTCAGTATGTTTCAGTACAACTAATCAATTAACATAAACATATGTTTTCTAACTTACTGTCGCTACAGCATATGAGATTTTTATGAATAGCTTGTAAGGACAGATAGTTTCCTCACTAATCACCAAATTAGTTACATTTGGAGAAAAGATGGTGTTTGTTACAGACAGAACCACTCCTTTTATGGCATTATCAGGACAGACAATCCGGCCATTATTTTTTCTTTTTAGACAAGAAAAATGCAATTAATTACCCAGACTAGGCTGCGGCTAGCAGAGCAAGTCACCCCTTTCCTGTCTCGTAAGAAGTGCCAAGGAGTCTTTTACGGCTACAAGTGCTCAAGGCCTAACTTTACATTTCAGACTGGAGCTAAAATCCTCATTAAGGCTGCAGCACATTGCTACAGATCATACACAGTATAATAATTGAAAGCCAAAATCAATTCTGAAGAACACAGGATAGTAATTCTTCAAAATAAGTAAGCGGTGGGTCAAAATATAATCATCTGATGTACTAGAATATCTATACTGACACTTTTCCTCCTTAGTTCACCCTTAACCCTTAGGTTTTAGAGCCTGCAAGGATTATCCCTATTTATAATACTGCATAGGCAACAGTATCTGGTTCATACACTGTAGCTACTCTTGTTTGTGACTGGGGAAACACCAACACAGTAAGTGTACAACTGAAGAGATAATATTTCAGTATTTTTCTTGGCCTTTTCCATAGGAGTAGGAGGAAGTGTTCATAGAGTCACATGAACTGTTTACTCAGTCTCTGACCTCTTGAGTCATTATGTTCTGCACTTATCCTTGCAACACACTGCAATTAATTCACAGTCCATGGACTCAGCAGTACTATCCACTATATTAGTATCATTTGAATATGTGTATGATTAGATTAATAATACAGCATTGCATTGTGAATGCATTTTATGTATTTATTACCTATAAACTACATATATTCTGTTCATTCTTAGGATGTTTTCCATGAGGAATAGGTGCTAGTAACTTCAGGAGACTCAAGTTCCTCTGAAATGTCAGATTTCACACTGCAGGTCATAAAGGCATAAAAGAAAGCCAGTCTCTAAAATACCATGCTTTGAAATTCTAAGCCTATTAATTAGGAAAAAAAATTCATTGACAAGATGACAACATCCTGCATGACAACAGTCAGCTTGTTGTGGTGTGCACTAATCTATTAAAAATCAGAATTTATGATGCAGCAATTGAACTTGTTCAATTGTGGTGACATGGATTGTTCTGAGAAAATAGCATATTATATTAATATTTTAGTTAAAATTCCTGGGCTGTATGGTTGGTTAATAAGCTGCAGTTCAGGTTGAGAATATATGTCTGTTCAGTATAATTGGGTTATGAATAATACCTCTTATTACAGAAAAAACAGCCTCCTCTGAGTTTCACAGTAGGCATGCCAATGGAGCAGAGGGAGTTGCATTATTAATCCTCCAACGTTCAAGTGTATGTCAGTAACCAACAGAAGTCAGTACATATCCCACAGCATTATGCAAATGCATGCATTATTAAGAATTGTTACTACTTCTTGAACACTTAATGACAATGTTAACCACAAAAAGCTACTAATATATCTTAAGAATGCCTAAAAAGGTTGTGAAAATGAAAATATCTCATTACTTTATATCTGGGTTAAGGACTGACATCAGGAAGAAAGAGAAGTAGCTCCTGAGAATATGAAGTTAGCAATAATGACGTTATTTCACAAGAATCTGTGTTTGATTAGCCAAACAAAAATTACTACCCACATAAAAGGTATGAAATTAAAAAATATGTCAAGAGGACTCTTAAGAGATTCTGTTCCTTGTCTGCTTGCCTGACTACCCAAGGTTTTAAACTGCTGATATGCACTATTACAGTGAATCATATGATTGCTTTACATCCAGTTTTTATTCAGTCTTACTACACTTGGAAGTGCTCTGGCATACTGAACCTTCCTGGGAATGACCAGTATTTGAAGACTTTGAAAATGAAAATAATTATCACTTAAGAACTGTAAAGGAAAACTGGTTTTTGAAAAACTCTGGATGTCACTGACAAGCAATTGGCTCTGTATTAAAAAAATAAAATTACTGCTTTGATCTCCACGCTTATCTTACGTTTCATGGAAAGAAGTGTGTAGGCTGTAACCACAGCAGTGACCACCTAGAGAAATGCAGCTCTAACAGGACTGTTTGTCAGCCATCATTCAAATTCCAGTAAAACAAAGTTATCAGTTTTGAGAAATGGAAGCACTTAAATGTCTTATTCCCCAGTTCCTGACAATGGAGACTATCCACAACTATGGCCACATCTCTCAGCAAACAGTTTTGGTTCATTCTTTAACGCAAGAGAAGTGCACAAGCACGCAGTAGTGTGACCAGAAATATTTGCAGAGACAGAACTGCAAGGGGCTGATCATTTGCAAGGAAAAAATACTACTATAGTTTTCAGACAACACTGTGGTTATAAGCACAGGGAACAGAAATTCAAGAAGCATATCTAATGCTGCTAACCAGGCGAAGCACTAATAATTGTCTCTAAATTTATTTTGGTAACAACGAGATTTAATAAAATCAAGCCTAGTTAAATCAATAGTACACTAATCACCTAGAACAGATACTGAAGTGACAACTGTTATACTTACAAGAAGCACACACAAGCTCTCTCCTTCATGCCTGAAGCATTTAATATGCAATAACAAAGTTCTGGAGTTGTAAGTCCTGCATTAATACAGCACTGCATGACCTAATAGGGATTACTGTTTCTAGACCATTTCTGCTGTGTGACCCAACAATTCAGAAACTTGCTCAGGACTGTCAAAATCTATCTGACTAGATATGCTAGAATACAGTGGTATTGTGTTAGAAAAAGATCGCATTTAAATAGCAAGTATAGTGCATTCTCCTACATATATTTTTATTGCTCTGGCTGCTGAGTCTCAAATGTGTACAGTGAAGCAGACATTGATCTCTGTGCAGTTCCTTGACAAGTCCAAATACTGATAGTGTTCAGGATATATTCTGTAACCATCTGGACATCATAAAACAGTTAATAAGGAAATTAAATTGGAGCTAACTTCCCAACTAATGTGATCAGTTCAAAGCACTGCAATTTTTCCATGAGGTGACATAGATTTGTGGTACAAATTGTATTTTCTCCTGTACTACAGCATTGAGGTAAACCCATAATCTGCAACAAAACAGTGGACAGTGCGTGACTCCTATGGTTATGACTGTAGTACTTGCTTTTGAGCAGCTCCCTAATAAGTACTGTGACATTTGTTTTGGCTTCCCTTTACTCTGAAATACCACTACATGTAAATATACTATCAAACTTCATTTTCATTCTGTATTTTTAATAGGTGAATCTGATATTATTATTCTTCAGAATAAAAGTCATGTAGATTCATCAATACCAAAACTTGTCACCACTTGTAGTTATTCTGAGTATGTTTTGCTGTGGAAAAGAAAAAAAATCTCAGTAATAAAAAGCCTTTTCTAACTAAAATCTTAATTTTCATGCGTTTTAAAAAGAATAGATGAATTCTAAAGAAAACACTTGGATTTGAATAAAAAGACATTTTGTTTGACATATAGTTGTTTGACATTTCAATTTATGGAGAATCTTGACTTCTTTATGTTATCTAGGTTTCTTCATATTTTTCCAGCATTGAGAAAACGATAAGAATCAGATCAGTTATTTGTACAGCTTTCACTGATAGTGTTAAGTGTCCCAGATACAGTAAGTATATCTTTTGCGCATAGTCTTCATCAGTGTTGCCTGTGACATACCACTTCTATTCATACAAAATATAAACCTTGGCAGACTTTGTTAGATTTTACTTCTTTGATTTACTTATCTGTTCATAACCTCATCAAAATAAACAGTAATTCAGCAAGCATCAAATAACGTTACCTCTGTACTATCTCATCTACATACCTCTTAACTAAACTCGAGATGATGGAAAGGCGGTATTTCACCTAAGATTTGGATTCTGGATACAAGGCTCATTCATGCTTAGAAACAGACTTACCTGCATACATAAGATAACACATAAGATTATTAATCATTACCAGAGCAAATTTACTTATTTGGCTGAAGGAGAAAATGACTCTTTCTCTGCATTATACTTCCATAAACATTTCACAATGACAAGTCCTTCCCAGGCCTGAGAAACAGTGCCCATGCAGCTGAGCATTGCCTCCATGCACAATAACTGAAAAGGTGTAAAAAATAATCACAAAAGAATTTACAACAGCCTGAAGTTTTGGGCAGCTGACTAAGTTTTTACTCATGTTACATTAAGATTTGATGTTTGTTTCAGAATCACAGAAGGGCTGAGGCTGGAAGGGACTTCTGGACACCGTCTGATCCAACTCCTGTGCTCAGGCAGGAACAACTAAAACCAGTTACCCAGGACCATTTCCAGATGGCTTTTGAGTATCTCCAAGGATGGAGAGAACCTGTCTGAGCAGCCTGTGCCACTGCTTGGTTACTGTCATAGGAAAGTGTTTTCTGATATTCAGATAGAATCTCCTGTGTTTCAGTTTGTGTTCATTGCCTCTGGGCCTATCACCTGGGCACCACTGTGTCCACTGTCTTAAACTATGAATGTCAAGAGATTTATCATTTACACTCCTACTTGGAACTTAAGCATAAAGACTTTCTATAATGATGCCACAACTTTGCAGTAGAGATAGGCTGCCAAAAGGGGCTTGAGAAGAAATTGGAGAATACACATACACACATTAAACATGTGATACACAAATAATACAAAGATGGCAAGGGAGAACAGGGGAAAACACTTTGATAAACATATTTGGTCTGCTACACTTGAAGGGGCAGACTCATATCCCAGTCTGATCTGTAATAGTGATCTAAGCAGACATGGTATCAGCCCTGAGACTCAAAGGGCTAGAGAACCTGCCCTGTGAGGAAAGGCTAAAAGAGTTAATTCTTTCTTCCCTGAAGAAGAGAAGGCTCGAGGGGACATCGTCACAGTATTCCAGTATATAAAGAGTGGCTACAATAAGGACTGAGGCTCTTGTTTCACAAGGAGCCACATGGAGAAGACACGGGGCAACGGGTGCAAGTTGCACCAGAAAAGGTTTTATCTTGACATAAGAAAGGAATTTTTACAAGAAGAACAATTATTCACTGGAACAACCTCCCTAAGGTCATGGTAGATGCATCAGTGGAGGTTTTCAAGATGCAATTGGGAAGAGTCCTAGGTACTCTCATTAGGCTCTCTTTCCCATGAAATGCTGGACCAGATAATCTTTCAAAGTCCCTTCAAACACAGGCTATTCCATGATTCTGTGATAGATCTGAGATATTACAGCTATGGCCTCACAACTGCAAACTTATTTTCCATTAAAAGTTTATCTATGAAGGAAGATGTGATGAGTGGCAAAGAAGGCTCATTGTTCTTTAATGTAGACAAGAGCCCTGCTGTGCCTGGACTGGTACAAGAAATCATATACTTCATTTCATGTAAGATTTGAGATTGCTAAAACTGTTTCTTTGCAGAGTTTTAAACGTTCTACCTTCTTTTTTTTCAATGTATAAATGTAACTTTCATGGAAGTTCTGATCCTATATTTCTGTTGAAGAAGGATCAGGTTGAATAACTAGGCTGCCCTTAGTTACCACCTATGATAGAGCAACATGTCTAAGCTAGTTTTAAATTAATTTAGCCAGAATCCTGTAAGCAAAATAGGCAAGATGGAAACAAAAATGAGGAATCAGACCTGCCTGAAATACTAAATAATTTTCTATTGTTTATCCCATTGTCAGCCTGTGCAACCAATACATAAGCTGATTACTTCAAATATACCTACTCAATTTATTTTTATACTATAATGTAGCCAGAACAGTGACTGCAGGACAGAAATGCATGCTAGGGCACTTGCAGTTATCAGAGTATTGAATAGCATCCTTTAATGGTTTTAGTCTACAACAGCTGGCAACAGTTGTCATTAAAAAAGCAACATTTTGTATACTTAAGAACAGAAATAACTCAAAGTTTTTCAAACACAATAATAATAATGAAAAAAACCCAGAAAATACAAGACTTGTCTAGCACTTGAATGGAAAGCATCTCAAATTAATTGTAGATTTTAGCTGAACTTAGAATTATACTTTAGTAGCATTCCTTTAAAAATGCTTTAAAATCTGTAATGCAAACAATACAACTTATTTATTTCAACTTCATATATGAAATCAATTATCAGGTCTAGTAATCAGTGGAGTTTTGACAGAGTTTCTGTGATTGATACAGCTCAAGTGAGGTAAATCTTTACAACATGGCTATTAAGCTCATTTTGGATGAACACTGTTTAATCTTTGCCTAAACCCACCAAAAATAAACAGTATATACAATATCAGAAACTAAGAAAACATTAAAAGACTAAATTTATTAAGGATATTCTTTAATGGATTCTGTATTTCAGAGCCTTGAAGATAACACTGATTAAATACACAAAGAAAAAAATTGTGAATGTACTGACAGTTTAATTTTAAAAGGGACTACATGCTCTACTGAAACAACAAGCTTTATTTTTATTGTGTGTGTCGTTGCTTGTTTATTATGGAGTTAATAAATTTACAAAACAGATCCCTAATTTATTAAAAAAGAAGACTGAGGAAATAAATTTTCTCAGAACATTATTATTTAATAATGTTTCATTTGCTCCACCTGTTTTTTGAATGTCAAGCCTTTTTCAGTGTAGAGAGTCAAAGAAATACAGAGTCAATGCAGACAGGAAGGTAACATTTAACCAACAATTATGTGCCTTAGCTAGACATACTGTAGTAACAGATTTTTCTAAAACTTAATCCTATTGGGATTAAAGTCAAATACATGACTAGCATATATTATTTGGAAATAAAACCAAGGACATTAGCTACTCTTTGCTTTACATTCTTCTTTTGTTATGAAGGCAGCAGGAAAAATAGGTGCTTTCAGACCTTGTTCAAGAATTTTCACCAGTTTAAGCAAAATTGATTTTTACAGCATGTATTCCAAAAAAACCCCAAACATAAACCAAGTAGCAGAATCATAGCAAATGGGAAACTGTTCAGCACAAAAAGAATCTCTGGAGTCAGTTTTGGTCTCAGGAAGGTGGAAAGGTGAAGGAGAGCCCTAGCTGGAATAACCATCTGACTGGCCCAGCCCTCCGCTTCTCTCTCATCGTAGGGACGGGAATAATAATGGCTTTCTGCAACTCTAGCATGAGCAAATTGGGCAGTGCTCTCATAGCCTAGAATCAAGTGTCCAATAGCTTCATCATCTCAGGAAACTGCTGGCTTAGCCTATACCTATACCTACAGGCCTGCAGAGTTTGTCTGTAGGATTTCCTTGTGTGTGGATTTTGTGTAGATCTATAGTATTATAAGAAGAAAAAAATTATTTTCACTCCAAATATTTTAAAATTATTATTTTAAAGGAAGTGCAATCTCTTTCCACTTACTACTTAGTATCAGATAGGTGGAATGAGGAATGAATGAGATACAGATGTGAATTCCAGCCTTGCTCAGAATATGACAAAGGCAAACTCCCATCTTCTAGTCCTGTAGGGACTGAAGAACCACTTTAAACTGTAACCTAGCACTCCTTTGCATTCAATATTTATTTTTTTTTTCTTTTGGTTACTGCTGCCTCTGTAAATTAGCAGCAAGACTCCAAAATAAAGGTACACTGTGCCCATCTCCCTTTAAAGCATTTGGCCTGATATTGTACCATGGATACATTTTTTAAATTTCAGCAAGAGGTGTGAAGGTCATTTCTCCACAATCCTGATGCTATAAAAGACTCTCACAGTTTTCCCTCAGTTTGTTTTATTTAAGTATTTCTCTGCATTGTTTGGAGTTGCACATCTGAAGTAACAGAGCCAGGATATCAGAACAAAACCTCATAAATCAGTCCACAGTCTCTGAGAATCTAGTTCTGATAACATGTTGTAATAAATACACTTTGCCTTTGGAACAGTTAAAGAGAATAACTTGTAACAGGGTAATCTATCTTTCTAGACTGTGGTCATTTTCCCAGGCCCCAAAGCTCACTCCCAAAGTACTCCATAAAAGAAAACTCCAGTGCCCACTAACTCCTAGTCTTCCTTTCCTGCCTCAGTCATATACTATTTTTGTTACGAATGCAGAAGGAAAGATAACCACTCCTGTACTTAATGCACTTTGCTGCTGACACTCAATTCAGAAGAGACAGTGAAGAACATTGCAGTAACCCTTGTCACCATACAACTTTGTATTTTTTCTGTCAATACAATACAGTTATCATGGTGCTGCTGATAGTTCTAACATTTTGATCACTTGTAATCATTTGAAAAGATAAGGACCATTATGATGACCACAGTAGCACTTGGTATTTTTCATCTTCAAAGTATATGACAGGCATCAGCTAACCAATTCTCATAGCCCGTTCATTCTGTTTAGAGGGCTATAAAGAGACAAATTCAATCCTGACTGTAAATGAGCCAAATGGCCTCAGCTTTACTGCTACAGCTAGAGCAGGTTAGTTAACATGTTACTGTCCAATGTCAGAAGATTATTTTTGCTGACATCAGCAGCAAGTTGATTTTATGTGGCATGTCTGAACAACGAGGGTTAGTTAAGTCTTGCAAATCAATGAACCCTTGGTTTTCAATCCAGTAAATCGCATAAGTAGTCTCATTTTTTTAAGCCTATGAATGATCCTAGTGACTTCATCTTAGAAGCTTAAGCTCAATTACATATGTTTTACAGATCTGGGGATGCAACAACAAGCACTTTCAGGATAAGGTCAACTGTGAATACACAGCTGAGGACAAAGACACAGATTGTTCTGGCATCTAATTCTAAACTACTTCTTTTAGATCATGCTCTCTCTGTTGGCTACCCAAAAGACAGCTTGCCTGTTCATTACCTCCCCTTTCTCCTCTCTATTTTACTGTACATAAATGTATGCAGCAAGCATATATTTGAGCCATACAGAGAACCATGGCCATGCACTTTATTTTACACACTACATGTGCTAGCAACTATTAAAACCTGATGGTGCTGAAAGGCTGTGACCATTATATATTTAGTAATGCACTCATCACTGCAGTGCTGAGTGTTTGGCTACTATATATACTCAATGGTTCCACAAGAAACATAGAGGAGTACTGATTCAGACCTACTGGTTTTATATGTGAATTGGAACAAAGAATCTGCCCAGTGAATCAATATGCAATTTCTGAGAATGCTTCTTAGAAAGCTTATTTGAATAAGATGGGAAAAAATTAAAAATTACTGTGCAATGACCCTCAAATACAGATATACATGAATAAATATTTTAACTGCAGAAAGTTTGAGTTTTCCCATATTTTTCATAGATCTTAGGAAAAGAAATTGCTACATAGCCATCATTGTATCCAGAAAACCCTTCCTTCATCAGCAAGCATCGTATCATCCCCTTTCTCTTTTCTCTCATTTCTCCCCATTCAATGGTGACAGTTTCCTTAGGATGTTTTGAATTTTCTAGTTTGACCTGCACACCAGGTGGTGTGAGAAGCCTGGGTGAAGGAAGAAACACTGACACCTTTTCATTCACCAGCACTTTCTTTTAAGCACTTATAAAATAGGACATTCGAATGAAGACTTACCATCACTATAAGACTGATAACTTGCTTCATCTTAATCACTATACAAGTAAATTGTGTATCTTGTCTCCCTTTGCATAGCCTGTATTTGACTGCTTTCTGCATTTCTTCCTTGAGTTCAGGCCTCTTATTTTAAAATTCCTTCTTGAAACTAATGTCTTTTCTGCCTTATTTACTTTTCTTCCAAAATAAGATATGATGGCTAAGAGTTTCCCTTTGGCTTAACTCAAGCACATCATTCTGCCCAACTCCCATGCCTGTCTCTTTCTGCTGGATTATAGTTGTAGGAATACGCATAAACCAGACTGGCAGCTGTGTGTAAGGAATGACAGATCTGCTCACCTCCATTAAACCTGAGCTGGGTATAATTGCCTTGGCATTTCTCGGAGGATAAGCTAGTGATGGAGGACTATTTAATGAAAAAAAAAAAACTACCCAGGGTTCATTTCTCAGATGTTTACCCCAGCCTTTAGTGAGAACTCCTAGCTGAACCCCCTTTTCTAGATAGGTTCCAGGTGTTCAGTAGCCTTTCTGTTCACAGACTGCAGCTAGGAACTGTAGGACACAAGTGCTGGACCCAGTAGACTTCCCAATAAGCCAAGTACATCTCAGACCTCCATCCAGCAGATAAGCTAATTTACAATTTAACCTGCTGTCAAATGTGTAAAATATGAATCATGCAAAACCTGAAGCCAGTAAATAAAAACTTATGCAGATTCATATTTTATACTCATTCTTCATAGATTTTATACATTAGACTCTTATACAGAATTACAGTACAAGAAAGCATTACAGAAAAGCTAGAGCACTCAAATGATAATAAAGGGTATGGTTATTTGAACTCTAATTCAGAAATCCCCACGTGAGGAAACACTGCAGGTGACAAATATGCAAGGGAGAATTCCTTGAAAAAAGAGATATTTTTTTCTCTGGGTCAGATACATCTCTGATACAGATTCAATTTCATAAGTTTCAGTGCAATTTTCAGTCCCTAATACATTGCACATCTAGTAAAGAAGTCTTCTATGCCTAAAATAACACCATCTATTTTAAAATAATCAATGCATCGGATAGAGCAACTACAGCATGTTGGGCCTTGAAGAAAGAGGTTAGTCTAATGTTCTGCAGCCTAGGGGAAGGGCAGATGATATTTATGTTACCCCTGAATATGAATAAGAACACAAAAGGTTATAGGGTTATTCCATTAACTGGATCCATCACCAAGCAGCATGAAAATTGTATTATACTTCCGGACAAGGTCTTGGGAGAATTGCAACAAGTTCATTGATGTTATTTTTGATTCTGCCTAAATTAAGTGATGGCTTTGCATTTAAAAGACTTTTATTTGGCCATAGATCAATATTCAATTGCACATTTCAATTTCTCCTGTCCTGTGTACTGTAAAAATTTTCTGGCTGTGATTTATGGGAATATTTAATTAGCAAATGCTCTATAAGTAACTGTCTTACAAATGTTTGTCTTATAAAAAACATACATGTACAACTTCTTAATAAGACTTTGGGTTGAAAATTTTCATTTCAAGATACATGAGCTTGGGAAGTTATCCTCTGAAAGACACAGTCTGTGTCCTCTCGCCTCCTCCCATCCAAAACTTACACAAGGTATAAGTCTGACAGCTATATGACACATTGAGAAGAATTAGGAAGACAGTGGTGATATAGTTGTGTTATGATCTGGCTTGATTTGAATGTCAGTCTATGGCCCCTGGAGTTTCATCACTCCATCCACAGAAAGCTTGATTGCTTTCAACCATCAGCTTTAAATAGCAAGAATAGAAAGACACAGTCCATCCATGAAAACGTTTCAGTCAGGTTTTCTGGAGACCAAAAGGAAGGTAGAAATCTCCTTCCTCTCTAGATGTTTGCTCATTTATGGTGTACTGGATGTTTCCTTCTGAAGCTAACTCTCCTCCCACACAATCTCCCGTGTATTCTTCTTCTACCTAAATCTATTCTTCTACGTAAGTGTAGACTTTCATAGAAGCAAAGGGGCTCTGAAATCACACTTCTCAGAAGGAGAGAAGCAGGAAAGCTGTTGTGACACATTTAGACAGGAGGTAGTATGCTGCTTCCAGATGATAAGAGCAGTAACTCATTACTGCTTGTTAGTGGTAATGGAAAGCCTTACTTCTCCTCCTTCCTTCAGCAGTAGCTGTCCTCCATCCTTTCTATTCCAAACTCATTCTCCAGCAGGATCAACACTTCAAACTGCCACATCACTTGAAAAATATATTCCATTAAGAGATGAATGACCAGAGTAGGCAGTATAGCCACTGCTAGTAGAACAGTTGTATTCTCTCAGTTAGACCACTCGGAAAATTGTGTATGGAAAAAAAAAAAAAAAAATTAGAAAAGGCATGTTGTAGTCCATAAAACCAGGACTACATAAAAAAAAAATCTTATCACCTGCAACCAGAAATAACCTGTTTTATCATATGGACTGAATAGTTACAGGAAATCCATTAATTCTTTAAAGTATTTGAAAGATTCTCAATTCTAACAATAACCAGGCACCCAGAAGTTAAGTAGCAAGCACAGATTCACAACTATTACCCATGGAGAAGTAGAGTTACACTCAGTATATGACCTTTAATACTTATATACTTTGTGGGGAAGGCAAGGTCATTCTGAAGTTATCACAACGAACCAACATAGTTGGTATATGAATTAACAATTCTTTTATGAATGCATGAAACTGGCTGTCTGAGATTTGCTGCAGTCTGTTTAATATCATAGAATTAGAGAATGACTTGGATTGGAGGGGACCTCAAAGATCATCTAGGTCCAACACTCCTGCCGTGGCAGGGACATCTCCCACTACACCAGGTTACTCAAGGCCTCATCCAACTGGGACTTGAAGACCTCCAGGGATGGAGCATCCACAGCCCTCCTGGGCAACCTGTTCCACTGTCTCATCACCCGCAGAGTGTAGAATTTCCTTCTGGTTTCCAATCTAAATGTATCCTCTTCCAGTTTGAAACCATTACCCCTTGTCCTATCACTACAGGCTTTGTAAAAAGTCCGTCCCAAGCCTTCTTGTAGCCCCCTTCAGATACTGGAAGGCCATAATAAGGTATCCCCAGAGCCTTCTCTTCTTTAGGCTGAACAAGCTCAATTCTCTCAGCCTGTCTTTGTAGGAGAGGTGTTCCAGCCCTCTAATCATCTTTGTAGCCATCCTCTGGATCCTCTCCAACAGGTCCATATGCTTCTTGTGCTGCGGGTTCCAGAGCTGGATGCAGTACTCCATATAGGAGTACTAATATGGGACCCTTATACTCGTAAGTATCCAGAAAGATTCAGGAATAAATTTGTGGATGACCTAAGGTACCTACCAAGAATTTCCTGAAGAAAAGTAACCTTAAGATAAATCAGTCATTTCTGCTGCCTCTGACCTTTCTGTACCCCTAGCTTAAGAGCACTTGGTGAAACAGCAAAAATAAGATGCTATTGTCTTCTTGGATAATATTAAATTCTGCCATTTACCATTTGGCTTCCAAGAATCAAATAAATTAAGAAGATGAATAAAGCCCATATTATGCTTACTTTGCTTTCTGACAGGTGGGACAAATACTGTTTTACCATTCCAGGTTTTTCAGTTTTTAAACTGTTCACCATATCATAAGTTTAACGACTTGTGTTAAATACTGACTCTCTTTCCTATATTCCCTTGGAACCCATTTTCCAATCTCCTTGTACACCTCCACCATGCTTCAAAATATCAAAGCTGCAGTCTTCTTAAATTACGGAGAATAGATGATGTCATATCTGTAACTATTGTAATCTTTCGCTACTGAATATCAAATTCACAGTCTACTGGCATGCAAATTACACTTAATAAACATGTTCTCTTTTTTTTGTACATGCAATAAGTCAGGCATTCCGTGGAAAAGAAATAAACATGTATTTTTCTAGGCAGACTATCTGTTTAGTTTGGTGTCAAAACTAGACAAAGGACATTTAAAGATAATAAAAGAGGAAAACTCAGACAGTGAAACCCCACAATCAAAGATGATGTGTAAGTGTCAAAATAAGCAAGGCTTTTAGATAGAGTCTGCAAAATCTTGTAGAATTTCAATTTAAATTTTACTATATTGATTGTGATTTAGGTGGGAAACTGTAAGTTCTAAGTTACAATTTAAGAATGGCAATGCCAAGTCTTTTGGAGCATAGAATTGAAACTTATATTTTATTATCCTTCTTCACCTTCAGCAACATCTGAAATAAATGCAGTTTTGTACACTGTCAACCATTTTTCTAAATTATGGTAAGACATACAAGACTGGAAGATAACTTCAAGCTACAGACAAGGCAAACACTATATGTCACTCAAGAGAAAGTTTGTCTCTGTGATTTTTTATTCTGGATGGCAGGAAAAATTCAGAGCCTTCTTGTGTATAGTTATTTTCTAACATATATATGTAGGAATTTAGAAGGCTTAAATATAGCTTTATTTTACATAGAACAATAACAAAAATAGTTTACCTCAGTATATCTTATTTCAATCATCTTGTTATATAGACAGGTCACTAAGCAGTGGTATTTTATCTGAGATTGTCATCTCACAATGCAGAGAGCATCAGATTATCTAGAAGTATGGTTCATAGCAAATCAGTAGCAACCCTATCTTTTGTTGCCGAAACACTATTGTAGCAGAAGGTGACTGAATTGTGCAGGGTTCTACTGTCTTAGATTACACTTGTGCAATGCTAAGAATGAAGAACACAGAATAATACAACACATTCTGGGAATTACTACAGAAACTGAAAAATTTAGGAAAAATTTCTTTACTGAAAGAGTGTTCAAGCACTGGAACAGGCTGTCCAGGGAAGTGATGGAGTCACCATCCCTGGAGGTGTTCAAAAAATGTGTAGATGTGGCACTTCAGGACATGGTTTAGTGGTCATGGTAGTGCTGGGTTGACGCTTGGACTTGATGACCGTAGAGGCCTTTTCCAACCTTAATGATTTTATGATTTTATGAAAAACCAAGAATGAACTGTAGGACATCTGATGTACTGTAAACATTTTAGGTATTTTACGGGCTCTTTATCACACTACAGTAGTTAAGGACATGGTCTCATTTACTCCTCTGTGGATAAGGAGTACAAAATTATCACAGTACTTATACTCAGTATTATCTCTTAGATAAAGACTTGAAATACTCTAAGAAAACTGAAAGTATGAAGAAATAATTTTGTTACGGCCACACTACACCACAGCAGCTCAAATAGGGGGCTACAAAAGGGAATATTCATTTCACTGTATTTCAGACACCTGAATTAGCTAAATTAACAAGTTAATCTGGTGAAGTTAAAGAGGTATAAAAGCTTTCAGTATTTGTTGGAGAGAGTAACTCAGAGTACCTCCCTTTCTCTATTCGTCAGTTTTAGGAATCTACTAGGCCACTCCCAATTAGCTGCTTAGAACAGATTTTCAAATCTAGGCACTATAAATACATATTATACCATTGATCTGTATTAGGGTCTCAGCTTCTCCTATAGCTAAAATATTGAATTAGTAGTGGAAATTATTTATAATCATAGATCATCTGAAATGTTAAGCTAGCAGAAAAATATAATTACTTTCATTTCAAGAGAAGGTACTCCAAGCCAGTGAGCTAACTCTTGTATTAAGGGTGAACAAGTCAATGTTTTCTTTCAGAACAGTACCTTCCTGGCTAGGCTCTTTTGTGGCTATGACACCTTCTTTTAGACAATGAGAAGAAGTGATATTAAGATTATTTTGAATAAAAACACAGTATTACTGTTTTATTTCCCATTTTTTTCTTATGTGTTTTCCAATACTAAAAGTTATTGGTTTAGGCTGAAGCTTCAAACTCATTGCCGCACTTTCATAACTGGCAAAGTACTCCACATTTTAGTCTTAGTTGCTGTCGCGATCCGCCCCCCGCCCATATCTCTACACTAAATAATAAATGTAGCTGAAGAGAAATCATAACTAATGGGACATTTGACCCTCCAGTTTCTATACATTTTTTGTGATGCCTCAAGCAGTTTTGCATGTTGTACATCACAACATGTACGTGATCATTAAAATGTTCCGTGTGATCAGTGGTTAATTAAAGTGTCTTATAATAACCAGTCATACTAACTTTACAGTGCTGATAAATCCCCAGTGGTTTGGTTGTTCTTTCTTTTCATATTATACCTATCTGTTTTTTACAAAAGTTATCAGGTTCCACTAAATAAGTACCTGTATTTTTATGACATGCAAATAGAGCTAATATTGTGCTGATGGATCCACTGAGCTTTACTTTGCTGCAGATGATATTTACAAATGGTTTCATAAAACTTTTTTAAAAATCACAGAATCACAGAATCGTTATGGTTGGAAAGGACCTCCAGGGTCATCAAGTCCAACCTTTCTCCTAGCAT
>JAVSBS010015344.1:1942-36245 GCA_033124195.1 Coracias cyanogaster | reverse complement strand
TGATCATAGAAGGAGATCAGGTTGGTTAAACAGGACTTGCCCTTCATGAACCCATGTTGGCTGGGCCTGATCCCCCCTGTTGTCCTGCACTTGCCGTGTGATCACCCCCGAGATGAACTGTTCCATAACCATTCCCGGGACTGAGGTCAGGCTGACATTTGTTTAGACCTGGGATATATATGCAAGTTTACAAAAAGTGATGTAGAAACAATTATTTCAAATAGAGTAGATAGCGTAGAAATGTCATACGAGCACTGAGCAAACATATTACTAAGAACATTATGTACTGAATTATACATAAGAACATAAAATGACCTAATCTGGGTCAGTGCAAAAGTCTGGCCAGTCAACCAACCCCGTCTGATAGTTGCAAAAAAGGTTGGGTAAGGGAATATTCTAAGAAATAAAATAAAAAAATAAAGTGAAGAAAAAAAAATACACTCTAGTGTATCCTCAGATTCTCCAGCGATTTGCAGATTAAGGACTCCTGGAACTGGAGGTTTCACTCACCCTATTGCACTTATTAACTATTGATGGATCAGTAGATTTATCCTGTTCTTTTTTTAAACACATTTATGCTTTTGGGATCTACACTACTTGGGCAAAAAGAGTTCCACAATTTAAATATTGTCTATAAAAAATGTTTTCTTTTATTTGTTTCAAGCAAGTTTTCTGGTAATTACATCAGAAGTTTTTACATTAGGAGAAACAATAAGTCATAGAATCATAGAATAATTTAGGTTAGAAAAGACCTTTAAGATCATTGAATCCAACTATAAGTTCATCAAGTTCAACTCCTCTATTTATTCTCTCTGTATTTATAATGTTATGGACCTACGTCACTACTCTATTTAGGTCTTTTTTCAGGTTGAAAGTTTTAGTTTATTCAGTGTTTTTTACTCCTTAATATGGAAACCAAATAATAACAGCTGAATTTGAAATCTTAATTGTAAGTAAGGGTTATATTTTTCACTATTCATAAATTTTTGCTTATCAGCATTGATTTTTATATTTTATTTTGTCATATGGGTATTCAAAATCATTACATCCTTCTGTATTTCAGTGTGTATTAGTTTACTTTTGACTACCCTGAATAATTTTATATTAGCTGCAAATATTGTCTTATGGGTTTGGTTTTTTTTTAATGTTTGAATACTCTAAAGAGCAACAAAATTATGTATCATTGTAGAATTTTATGAATTTTTTTCTATTGAGAAACTTGTGCTTTTTTGTCTTTTTTTCCTAGAACTTTACCTTTTCTTTTGTTAAAACTTGTTTGGAAACTTTGATATGTGAATCAACATGATTAGCAGAGTTATTGACTCTTTCAAAAGATTCAAGTATTTCCTAATTCGACTATCCTCTAAAAATTAAAACAAAACCAGTAGGTCATCCCCATCACAGCATGTCTATCACTGGGTCTACTAATTTTATCCTAATATAATTTAAACAAATAGCTTGTATTAAACACGAGTTAGCTTTTAGTTTTCTGATCACACTGAACACAAAAATAAAAAAAAACACTGTACTGT
The DNA here is from genome assembly GCA_033124195.1 of Coracias cyanogaster. Taxonomy (NCBI): domain Eukaryota; kingdom Metazoa; phylum Chordata; class Aves; order Coraciiformes; family Coraciidae; genus Coracias; species Coracias cyanogaster. Next base: position 34,713 of record JAVSBS010015344.1, on the reverse strand, counting down.
CTTTCACCCTTTTGATACTGAAATGTAACAACTCAAATATTTCTTATTTTAGTTTGTGTGTCATGTGAATAACATCTCATTATGATGATTTTGATTGTTCTTTTTAAAGCAAACAAAACCCTTAAGAAATGCCATTAAAAAGGTAGAGTCATAAAGCATGTATCTCTAACTTTATATAAAGATATGTGCTAGTAGTCCTCATTCAGCTATATTGAGAGCTCTTTCTGTTAGATGGGAAATTTAAAAATGGAAAGTGTGACTTTTAACACCAAAAAAGGGAAGATAAAATCAAATTGATTAAATCAGATATACTTCCACTTGCATCAGAAATGAGTTTTGGTGGTTTATTCTCCTCAACATTATGGCATTTCAGAAATATGGGCATATGTAGTCAAAAGATCTCTGAAGTGCTGGGTAAAGGGAATATTTTTTTTTTTTATGTGGAGCCATTGTTACGTTTCCTACTTTGTTCACCACAAGAAAGCAAATGTTTTATTGTTTTCAGTTATTTATTGCTGAAGTCTGTTAAAATTATTATGACTCATAAAAAAGGAAAGTTATTGTGACAAGGTATGTCCTGAATGCAGTCAGCTATCTGCAACTCTCACCTGACAAAGTGAACAAAGTATTTAACTGCTCTTATCTTCAATAGTTTCAAATAGCATCTGTTTCTCTCTTAGTCACTTTCTTAGTCAAAGAAAATATGCATATTAATAATCCAATGAGACAAGCTGAAGTCCTGTACCTGAAGAAGCAGCAGTAATAGAACGTACAAGTACTCAATAAATAAAAATAGCTAAGACGATCAACTCCATTGCTTCATATTGGCAGTATTGATGCTTCAAATGCACATGGTCCTTTGAACATTACAAGAAATTGATTTTGCATATTTAGAAGGTATAGGCTAAATCACTATATTTATAGAAGAATTTTAAAAATAATTTTGTAGTATACCTGCTAAAATTCATCCTCTTGATAGAGGAAGTTGTAATATAAATAACCAGTCAACACACATGGAATGCTGGAGATTACATAGGAGGAGCAACACAACCTGAAGTATTGTCACATCTGTAACTGTTTTCCTTCTTCGTACAGTACTTTCTTTTCCTCTTCCTTGTAAATTTGTTAGGTAAACTTTAGAATTCCCATAGCTTTTGTTCCACCTTTAAAGGGAAGCGACCTGTTCATAAATATAAATGCATAAATTTAGCCTAGAATAAGCAGAAATATTTGGAGATTCTGTTAGCAGATACATCAAAGAAAAGCAAAAACTGTTCTCCTGAATTTCTTATATAGTACTCACACTTAACAGTGACAATTTTTCATATGATAAGCTATTACAGAGTTAGAGTCCAAAACACATGAACCTAGAATAATACTTTTTGTCATCTCTAGATAAAAACAGCATCAGTTTTCTCAAAGCTATGAGACTTATAATAATTTTTATATTCTTTAATTTATTTACCTGTTGTGCTGGTTCAGCCATCATCCTTTTATGTTGCCATATCACACAGGCCAACACTGAATTCAGCAACATCCCCTCACAAGTCTTCTTTCAGACAGTCCTGCCATAGGTTTCTGTGGGCCCAGCTCCTCTGCCGCCCACTGTGGTTCTAGCATCATCTGGACAGAGGTGGCTCCCTCAGTAGCCCTTCACATGCAACCAGCCCCAGCAGAAGCCACAGCCAACAGGAAGCTCTTCTGACTGATCAGATCCTGGTTAATATAATCCTGGAGTCATACACCAACCCAACCATGACCACCTGGGTGAGGGCAGAGCCACAGAGCCACAGGTGGGCCAGGTTCTTCCTCTGAAACATGAAGCCAATAAGAAAAACAAAACATTGGCTAGGTTGTGACTCATTCACAGGTCAACTCCAAATCAGGGCCCACAACACAGGCCCCAGCACTTCATTACCTTGTCCTACTGAAAATGGAAGTATGATCATCCCAGGAAGTGGTTCAAAATTAAACAATCTAACACAAATCATGAATAAATTCAGCAATATTGTATCAACTCTTCCAGCTTGTAAGATGGTGTCATAATTGCTCAGCTATTTTTTTACAGTATAGATATTTGTATTATAAAAAAACGCAAAACTAGACACTTGGTTTAATTTAATTATCAATGTAAAAGAACACACTTCTCAAGTGTGTTAATAAAATAACACAGTGAAAGTTACATCCTGTAAAATATGTGATCAGTAGACTTCAAAAATATGCTGCTGTGCTAGTTTTAGCTGGGGTAGAGTTAAGTTTCTTCACAGTAGCTAATATGGGGCTATGCTTTTGATTTGTACTGAAAATAGTGTTTATAGGACAAGGATGTTTTTGTTACTGTTGAGCAGTGCTTATATTAAGCCGAGGCCTTTTCTGCCTGTCACCCTACCCCACCAGAGAGTAGGCCGGAGGTGCACAAGAAACTGGGAGGGGAAAGAGCTGAGATAGCTGACCCCAACAGACCAAAGGGATATCCCATATCATATGATGTCATGCTCAGCATATAAAGGTAAAGGAAGAAGAAGTAAGGGTAGGGACGTTTGAAATGATGGCATTTGTCTTCCCAAGTAACCGTTAGGTATGATGGAGCCCTGCTTTCCTGGAAAGAGCTGAATACCTGCCTACCAATGGGAAGTGGTGAATGCATTCCTTGTTTTACTTTACTTACGTGTGGCTTTTGCTTTACTTATTAAACTATCTGTAAATTAATGCACAAATTTTCTCACTTTTACCTGTATTTTTCTCTTCCCGATCCCACTGGAGAGGAAGTGAGCAAGTACTGTGTGGTGCTTAGTTGCTGACTAGGGTTAAAACATGACAACTGCAATATAATAAATATCTCGCTTTATCACATTATTAACCTAACTCTGACTTTCAGAAGTGTTCGTTTGAGCTAGGAAATTGCAAAAGTCTATCTCTTCTTCAAATCTTGAAGTTGATCTGTTTATAACTATCTTCCTATCTTGAATTTGGCAGTAGTTTTAACAAATATCTCTTCCACTATACTTAAATTTTTTGGATGTATATGTAATACCAGGTAACATGGTTGGCTGAGCTCATTTAAAATGTATTAAAATTGTTTTTCATAAAGACATAACCTTTAACTTTTACATGCTACAGAAAATTGGCTTTACATCTCCCTGACTCATAGAATGGTTCATTTCACAGATGCGCTTACAAATGCAAAGCTTACATTATTTTAACTCATGGAAAACATTCTGTGGATTGAAGAATAAACATCAGAGCAGGAGATGTACTCGCTAAGCTTCTTATGCAGGCAGACAGTATATCAGTTATGAATAATATACTTGAATGTTAGGCAGACCGTACAGCTCTGCTAGGCCTAAGAAATTTTATTATCATACTTGTACAAAGAAAGCATCAGCCTAAACTGCTAAGGTCCCTGTCTTAGTCAAACATCTAAAACAGCTTCTCTACTGATCAGGAACTATAAATAAAGCTGCAAGAATAGAGCTCTGAACACTTTGAGGCAGAGAATCCTGAAACAGAAGTCAAACATATCAAGTACACTCACTTTTGGGAGCCAAGAAGGAAGTAAAATGAACAATCCTGGATTTTAATTCTCAAGAAATGAAGAACTGGTGATCCAGTGAAGACCACAAAATGTTACCTTTGGCAGCCTGCTTTCCTAGATCTATTTTTTGGTTAAGTCTTTTTCTGATAGAGCCCTGCTGAGCCCCATGGTCTCACAGGACCAGGAAATTTGCTTGACCAAAAATCCCTTGGCTTGAAACACCGACAGCATGGATGATGTTTATTAGGCCTAATACAGTTCTGATTTTCTACTCTCCCATTTCCATTTTCAAGGGACTGGGCAGTATACTTTAAGATTTGACCAGAAATCAAGAATTCAGAATTCTGGCTTCCCTCTCCACCTTGAAGTAACTCCATCCTTGCCAAGACCCAAGACCTAGACTTGGGCTCTGGTTTGATGGGCAGGCTGTACCACTTAAACTTTTCCTGTCCCTCCCTGCTAAAATTTTATAAGAGATTATGTACCTTAGTTGAGATCCTGAATGAGAAAAAAAGATAAGAAAGTGAATCATTCTTTCAGATTCACTGAACCTGATTAAGGTATGTGACCTAATATTAGTTTCTTTATGAATTTACTCTTGAGAGTATTAGTGGTAAGAATCCTACCAGTATCACAGAATCACAGAATGATAGGAGTGTACTGTCCAAGGAACTGTCATTCTTTCTACAGAGATTTCCTTCCATATATAGATTGCTACTTCTCTTCATTCTAGATTGATCTCTAGGCAAACAGTTGGTGTAACATAAAACATTATTTTGTGAACACAGTCATTTACAAATCTGTCTTAATGCATTTAGTGAAGGACTGAAGATATTAATATAAGAAAGCTGGAGAAAGGAGTGAGAAGGAAGAATGTGATTTCTAGATGAAGGCAGAGAGGTAACCAGTGGTGATTTTGCCATTCATCTATCTTTTTATCTAAAAAATTTAAGTCTACCAGCTGCAGATAGTATAAAACAGCAGGTGAGCATTGTATATTATTTTGGGGATTATATAAAATATCTCAAATCCTGATGGACCTGATGGACTCTCAAGATGAGTGGCAAAGTTCCTAATTTAGGAACTCTCTTAGCATTTAGAATTAAAGTAAATGCTGAGCTACAGAGATGGTCATTGCTCAGACACTCCATAGATGGAAACAGGTATGTACTTGCCTGAATGAGTCTGTTTTTGAAAACTGACTTATCTGTAGAGTACACGTACCTAAATTTGATATTGTGTTCTTGAATACCTAACTCAAGCACATTGATTCCTTTTTTTTCCTACAACGTATGGATACTTTTGAAACCCTGTTTTAGTGTGCCAAAAAATTATTAGCTACTAGAAAGTCTTATTTACTTGGTCCTCTCAGAAGTTCTTCACATTGACATTGTTCCCTTAACTATGTAATTAAAATAAAATTGTTTATTTTACCAGAAACAAAGACATAAATCAAGGTACATAGAAGTTTGTAAACATACCTTCAGGCATAATGGGTTCTTCAAGAGTATGGAAATTTCAAAGCTTACGTAGCTGAACTAATAAAACCTCAGTAATTGTCCATTTTAATTGGCCTTCGGCATTCTTGAATTGAAAACAATTATGGAGAGCTATAGAACAGAAGTACGGTGTGAGCCTTGAGTTATCTATCTGTATAATTATATACAGAAATGTGCTGAATATCCTGTCACTTGTAAGTGAAGTGCTGAGGAAAAAGCAATAATCAAAGTCAGTGGTTTTACTTTAGTAAAAACCACACATTTAATATTAGGCGTTCAGGAGCAGCTTGAGTGCTTATATGGTAGCCAACGAACTAAAGGATGACGTACAGCTGTACAATGTACCCAAACATAAAGTGACAACATGAATGTATCAGAGCACAAAATTACAGCTCATTCTTCAGGGGCAATGACTTTTCTTTTTTTTTTTTTTTCTTATAGCATATAGAAGTTGTCTAGAACGATGGACAAACATGAGGTTATGCTGCAACAACCAACAGATTTCTTGTGCCATAAGGAATAAATATCTATACAAAGAACAGTCTCCCTGTCAAAACCCGAAATACTAGTCTAGGTGTTTCGGTGAATTATATCACTGCAGTCCCATAAAGATTTCAATAGAAATCTTTAACACCACTAACTCTGATCTCAACAAATAAGCCTCTATCTGCAAACTTGTTTTGAATAGCTATTTCTATTCATTAAGAAGTCAGAGGTAGAAGTCCAGTGAAGTATGATCATTACGGAACAGATTGTTGACAGATTTGGGGGTATAAACATGAGGAATGAACAGTCTTGATTGGTCCAGTATGTTCCAAGATTTCAGTTCACAAATTTTTCAGTTGCACTGATTTTTTTAACTGGGAAACAGTTACACAGATAAATGCAGGATAACAATCACCAAATGGTTGAGTGGAAAGAGAGGTCTGAAGTATTTTGGTTGTTCAGGATTGTGTCTACTTGAGCACTGAGTACCTCCAATGATGACGATTCCACAACCTACTAAAACAGTATCTTTATTGAGCCATATTTAATGTACTTGAGGAGCAACCAATGGGACTTCTAAGACACTGCCTAGAAATTACTATCCTCATAGGCCTTTGAAAGTTCCGTTGAGTAGACTCCTTATAGACTCTTGGATATTCCATCTATGATGTTTCCTTTTTTTGTTACCTTGGGAACAATTACCAAAGAGTAAAATAGTCCTAAGTGTTTGTGAAGGCATTTTAAAGACTAACTTTAAAAGGACTTTGCATGTACACATTCAACTCAAGTTGCACCTTATTTTACAGGAGTGTTAAGTGTCATTTCATATGTTTTTACAGGTAAGCCACAAATGCCTATCAGCCTATGGCCATTTTTTATTAAGATTGCATACAACATACACATCAAACTTCAAGACTGTAACCTCTGGACTTTTAGTGGTGTAAGCTTAATCTGTAAACACACAGTGAGATGAAATACAGGTTTAACTTAACCTCTAATGAGGTTACATATGTAAGTTTATTTTTTGTCATTGTAACTTTAAAAAATGATAATTCTATAACTGACAGAATGTAAAATATAAACAGTCACAGTGTTAAAATAAAATTAAAGCCATGTAGCTTCAGCTATCTCAAAGTATATGTAAAAGAGCTGAAATGAGATAGTCGCTTCATCGCCCTTCCTTTCCCCCAAGTTCCGCTGTGTATTTTCACTCTTTATCTTGGCAAGCTCTAGTATTTTTCAGACCTCAGTGTAAAAATAATGCAGCAGAACACAAGCTAAAGTGCAAAAGCAAACAAACAAAAAAAAATAAAGGGATAGGTTTCGACAATTATGACTTGGATGAACTTTGGAGTACCTGATGAGAGCTCCCTTTCCCTATAAAGAAAGTAAATAGGACTGTGTCACTGGAAATAATAGACAGGGAAGGTAGAAATAAGAGTGGAGAAAGTTTAGGGGCATGGGGAAAGAAAGGGAGGTGGTTCTTCCCCTCTTCTCTGCTCTGGTAAGATCCCACCTGGAGTTCTGTGCCCAGCTCTGGGGTCCCCAGTATAAGAAAGACATGGATCTGTCAAAGCAGATCCAGAGAAGGAACACAAAAATGATCAGAAGGCTGGAACACCTCTCCTCTAAAGAAAGACTGAGAGAATTAAGGTTGTCTAGGCTTCAGAAGAGAATGCTCTGGGGAGACATGTTTGCCACCTTCCGATAATTAAGTGAGGCTTGTAAGAGAGATAGAGACTTTTTACCAGGGTCTGTAATGATAGGACAAGAGGTAAGGGTTTTAAATGGAAAATGGGCAGATTTAGTTAGGATACAAGGAGGATACTTTTTACAGTGAGGGCGATGAGACACTGGAGGAGGTTCCCCAGAGAAGTTATGGATTTCCCACCACTGGAAATGTTCAAGGTCAGGTAGGATGGGGTTTTGAGCAACCTGATCTAGTGAAAGACACTTCTGCCTGTGCTCTTGAGCATCGACTTAGGTTTTCCAGAGATTTCTGAACGCTTATGTATGCTCCAAAGGGTCTTCTGGTCCTGCTTCTTTTGTCTTACCATTCTACAGTGATTCATCTTGTCTGCCATGCAGTTTCCTAAACAGCCTCTAGAGTCTTCCGGTTGTATCAACAGTGTAATATTTGTAGGACATTCTCTAGTACGAGGGGCAGCTCAGAAGCCTTAGAAATTCTCCTGAATCCCCATAATAATGTGGCCAACATACAACCATTCAGATAAAGCAGCATAGTGGTACCTACTTGCAGATGGATTCACTGCACAGGAAAAAGCCTGTGAAAAAAATAGTACTGCAAAAATGTACATTTCCTTTAGAATATCTTGTATTTCAATCTCAGAACTCTTATTATAGTTTTTTAAAATCCCCAATAGATTTAAAAAATGTTGTAAAAAGTGAATTATAGAAGTCTTCAATTATACCTTTCTAAATACAAAATCTTGGATTCACTTCCCAAATAATTAGTCAATTAATCATTTGATCACAGTAACACTATAAAATATTTAATATTGTAATTTCCTGTAGTCAGATTACTTTATAAGCAGATTGAAAGTTCAACATGTATTCATTCCTGAATTCATTAGAAACAGATCACATAATAAAATAAATACAAAGTAGTTAAGGAAGATGTAATATTTTCAAGCAGTCATAGAATCATAGAATTACTTAGATTGGAAAAGGCCTCTAAGATCATCAAGTCCAATCATAAACCTAACACTACCAAGTTCACTAAACTGTGTCCTTGAGTGCCACATATAGGGATGGTGACTCGGCCACTTCTCTGGACAGCCTGTTCAGTGAACATAACTTGATAACCCTATGAGTGAAGAAAGTTTTCCTAATATCCAATCTATCTCTGTCTGGCTCAACCAGAGCTGCTCTCCTTGACAGTCAGATCATTTTTCTGAAAAGAGATATTTTGCCTTTTCATAAATACTGAGCATCAAAATTAAACTCCAGCGTGAGAAAAGAGAAGAAATACTGAGTAGAAGAATAAACAGTTATTTTATAACAGATCTATAATACTTTCATTTGCATTATCAACTCAACTGAATTATAAACAATGTTCTGAGTAGCAAGAAACTTGGTTTATGGTTATGGTGAAAAGAGATGAAACTACAAGGTTCAAGCAAATGATTTATTTGAACTTTGCTTACAGGTTTAACTGCAGGGCTTAAGCAAATGATTTATTTGAGCTTCGCTCAGAGGTTTAACACACCCCTATTGCAAGTTTTCATGGATATAATGGAAGAGTGCACTATTACAACTTAAAAGCAAGAATACAATAACAACCTAAAGAACACACTAAATATTATATGTGTGCTAGTTAATTGCCTGTGGTTACAAACCTATAGCATGCTAAATACTTGCTTACCCCTCCCGGTAAGGACTCTCAATCCCAGAAATGTGACCTTGGCCATGTCCTGACCAAGGGCAAAAGGTCTTCATACAGACATGATGTACCCTTGGAGAGACAACTCCCAGTTGCTAACCCAAACCTTAGGGTTTGTATCATCTGCACCTGATTTACATAACAGTGGGCAAGACTATGGCTGAGTGGATGATACCATCTGGATACATAAAGTTGTCTGCTGAAACTGACACTGAATCCCTCCAGTTTCTCTTTATCTTACTTTCTCAGGCAACTGAGTAGTCATTTGGATTGAGACTCGGGGTAGATCTTATGCTGAAGGATTTCAAGGCTCAGATCATGTTCTTTGAATAATACAGCACTGCCCTGTTTGGTCTATTGCTTATGGACAACTCAGAGCTGAGCTACCTACAGAGCTTCCCATGGGTCATCTCTGCATAGACAGGAATTCAAGGCGCCCCAAGGCTGAGACTGTTTTACAACCCCCCATGAGTCACCTGCATGCACTAGAAATTACTGAAACTTGTTTATGAGCCTGAGCCAGACAATCCGTACAATGGTAGCAAGTGACCTCTCAAAACACTATAATATGAAGTGGGTGCAGGTTCTTCACAAAATTCATTAATGAGAAATATCAGTACAATATATTACCTTTACTGCTTCAAAGTAATGATTTATCTGACCCTTGTTACAAAGAAGCAGTTAACATGATACATGTTCTTGTCAACTTTAATGTAATCACTCCATCCAAACAATATTTCCCATTTTTCAAATGAATTTTAACATTTCATCTTGCAAGAAGCATGATAACAAGGAGCTTCAAAAGTCAGTTTTCTTTTACTGAAGAAATGGTACACAGCAATGTTCAATTAAATTACATATAATTTATAGTATTGACATTGTTCTAATGTTTTGAAAATCTCATCCCAGTGAAGTCCTGTATATCTCCTTCTGAATCAGTGATAACAAGTTTTGTAGATTTCACAGTATTTGTTCATGATAGAATTCTAGCAGAGATCTATAGAGGTATGGTAGAACTGACAAGCTAGTTATGTGTAGCACCAAACCGCTATCAAATTTCGCTCCCAGTTTGCCAACGGAATAAAGGTGATATAGTTGATCTGATACAAGGTGAACGGCTAGGTCCATACTGAATGGAAGGCTCTTGCATCTCTTTCACAATGAAGAGATTTATCTAACTTTATTTTTATTGTTGTACTACCTACTGAATAGGTAAGTTGTCCTATATGCATTTTACTCTCATTTGTGTTGTCAGCTGTCATTGTGTTTTCATATGCTGTTCATTGTTGCTGTCAATCTGGAAACCAATGTCAGATGCATTCTTATAAAGATGGCCAGGATGGCATGGGATGGAATGAGTGGGATCCAGTAAGAAGTCTGGAAGCAATGGAAAGGCTAAAGGAGGAAGTGAGGAGTTAACTAATGGAAGGCCACAATCCTCTGAACACGTGTAGCACATCTGTATCTCTAAACCATAACTCCTTCTGAAGCTTTATTTCTTGAGCTGATAAAAAAGACTCAGATATCATCTTCATTTTTGAAGGACAATAACTATGCAAAATTATCCTATATTCATAGTTCACCAACACACCAAAACTGATTTTAGCATTGCTGGCATGAGGTTATATAAGCCAAGGCCACGTGATACAACACTCAAATTTAGTACAAACTCACTCTGCTGATTCAGGTCTGCTCAGATACTGATAAGTTAACTTTGCAAGAGCAAGTTTTATTTTGGATTAGTCATTGTCTGTTCTACTCAGAATGTATAAACACTACCAAAGCCAAACATAAACAAACAATCTCTTGAATTAATTCCATACGGGTCGCTCTGACTAAGCTGACAAAAATGTTCTCAGTTGCCAGTATATTATATGGATGCTACTAGTGCCTTGCAGGGACAGATCTGATATTCACAATAATAGAAACATGTTTTAAATGCCTGTAACAGACTTATTCATAGAATCATAGAATTGTTTTGGTTGGAAGAGACCTTTCATATCATGTTCAACTGTTCACATAGAATGACTCAACCACTTCTCTGGGAAACCTGTTCCAGTACTTAACAACCTTTTCAATGAATAACTTTTTTCTAATACCCAGTCTAAACCTCCCACAGCACAACCTGAGGCTGTTTCCCCTCATCCTATCACTGGTTACTTGGGAGAACAGACCAGCACTGATCTCTCTACAGTCTACTTACTGTGATACTGGATCTGACAGTCACCAATGCAAGTGAGCTTACCAGGAATACTAAGATTGAAGGATGCCTGGGCTGCAGTGATCATGCACTGGTGCAGTTCACAGTACTAAAGGATACAAGTCTGGTGAGGAGCTTAGTCAGGATCCTGAATTTTATGGAAGAAAAATTCAAGCTCTTCAAGGAGTTAGTAAGGCTCCCTGGGAAATTATCCTCAGCGATAAGGGAGCAGAATAGAGCTGGCAGATCTTTAAGGATGCTTTCCTTGGAGTGCAAGAGCTCTTGATCTCCAGGTGTAAGAAATCAAGCAAGGAAGGGAAGAGACCAGCATGGCTGAGTCAAGACCTGCTGGTCAAGCTAAAGGACAAGAAGAAATTGCACAGGCAGTTCAAGCAGGGACAAATATCCTGGGGAGAGTTATAGGGTTGCCGTCTGGTTGTGTAGAGATGAGGTCAGGAAGGCCAGGGCACAGCTGGAGCTGAACTTGGTGCAGGATGTAAAGAATAACAAGCAGGGCTTCTACAGGTATGTCAACCAGAAGAGGAAGATTAAAGAAAGTGTAAAGTATTTGAGTTGCAGCCCCCCAGTGCTGAGTACAGGAGGACTTCACTAGTCCTGCTGAGCATACTATTTCTGATGAAAGCCTGGATGATGTTGGCCATCTGAGCACACTGCTTGCTCACATTCTGTTAGCCAAATTATTCCTAACAATAAATTTTAAATCACAATCAGATGCTGCCCTAATGTAGCTTTTATTTTCTTTATTTCTTGGAAATATATTTTATTTTGTTTAAGACTTATTATATGATTTATTAATTTTAACCTGTGAAAATGTATTTTGGCCATGGCAGATAGTGTATGTTTTGTTATTACCCTCTGATCTATATTATTTTGTTATTCTCAGACGAATAAAACTTTATACAACATTTATTTCTATAATTAATTCCTTTTGCTATGGATAATTACTTCAGGTTTCTTATATTTTAGGTTTTCAGAAAGTATTAACTTGGCTTCTCTGAATTTTAAATAAGGAAATTCACAGGTGTTTACCTGAAATATAAGCACATCCTGTTTGAGGTAAACTTTTAATTACAAGAAATGGAGTTTGGCTACTCAGTATTTGGTAATGTAGCATCTAGCATGCAGGTGCAACTATGTAGCCTTCTTACTCTAGACATGTAGCACATTACAGAATCACAGAATCAGAGAATGGTAGGGTTGGAAGGGACCTCTGGAGATCATGTAGTCCAATCCCCCTGCCAGAGCAAGGCCACCTAGAGCAGGTTACACAGGAAGGCATCTAGGTGGGTTTTAAATGTCTCCAGAGATGGAGACTCCACCACCTCTCTGGTCGGCCTGTTCCAGTGCTCTGCAACCCTCAAACTAAAGAAGTTCCTCATGCTTAGATGGAACTTTCTGGGCTTAAGTTTATTTCCATTCCCTCTTGTCCTGTCAAACTAGGCAATTCAGGTGACAATCTGCAACTGTCATGACATTTGATGAGGACCTACCTACACACAGAGTGCAATTACTTAGAAATAGGCAAAATAAATTTTACAGAAATTTTAAATATTTTACTCAAACCCGTTTTATTTCACTTGAGATGCATATCTTGAATTTCTTCAAAGCAATGTGAAGTACTCCTTGTTTTTAAAATATTCCATAAAGAGAAAGTGCTGGTGACCCCATTTTACCAAACTGTCTGATACAGAAAGAAGAGATCCTGTCTGAGATGGGAAGTGAACCAGAGGGAGTTTATCTTTTTCTATTTGTCACATCAACTGTTGGAATATCCAAGTGGGCCCACATCTTTCAAAGAAGGACTTTTTAAAACTAGAAGTGGTTGTCCAGACCTCTTCTTACTACAGCAGAATATCCCACCTGATTGCTTGCTTGTCCTCTTATAACTCCTAGTCATGTATGGATGCTTCAGCTCCTTAAGCATCTCAAATGACACTAATGGTTAAGTTGGAAAACTGAATTAAGTTCCTATTCATCTCACCTTTAAGTACTGTTACACTCATAATCTTGTTATAAGAAAACTAAAATATACTGTATTTATGGAGCCAAGAACTTATTTTTAATCCAGTAGCAGTTTTAAAAGTCTGATATTTCAAATTATCTAATTAATAGTGAAAACCACCATTAGTATTACAGATAGAACTCCTCAGCAGGAATGTCAGAACTGTGGACATTTGCTATTAGGTGTTGCACATACCCTTTCAGTGCACCTTGTATATAAGTTTGAAACTTATCAGTATGTGTAAAAAAAAAAAAAAAAAAAAAAAGTGGGGAATTGTGACAAGACATAAGCAATACAGGGCATTTTCTGAAAGGTATAGGCTGATAACAGTGGTGACTACTTTCTCCTTAGTCTGAGCTCAAGGCAGGGTATTTGCCCTCTTACCATGGAATTCTTGCTTCCCAGCTGATGTCTGGAATTTGCACAACAGCCTTCTCCAGTCTAATTTGACACAAAGGCCTATTGTTTCTTACACAATGGCCATTTAGTTTTGTTAGATCCTTACCTTGTATGTTATTCACCAATAGGTTAGGCAATAGCCACCTGGCCACTACAGTTGTCAAAGTAGTCTAAAACTTGCTGAGATTGATGCAAGCCCTGAAAAGTCCAAAGAGTCAGTGTTATGTAGTCAACATGTAGTGTGTGATGGTTTTCACGAGTAATTGAAAAATCCTAGGTTCATGGTCAAATTTAGCAAAAATGCTGCCAGAGTGTGGACTAATGAAGCTATGAAGCCATGAAGCCAGATGTATAAAAATTTGCTAAATTTATACTTCTGTCATATTCACCAGTGTGAGAATACAGGAGAGATGAACATGAGACTGTCTCATTTGCATATGAAGAGTTTATGGATTTGTCATTTAAAATGAACTAGAGAATCAGGAAAATGGTAGGATTGGGCTAATCAAAACTAGGAGACTACAGTAAGACTTCAGGCAAATGAAAGAGTTACAGTAAATGATCTTTCTATGTAAAGATCTTTGTAGTACTTTAAATGGAGCAATGAAGAGCAGAGAAATAAAGAATGTCGTAGTGTTTAGTCAAGATATGAGTAGTAACAGGTAATCAGTCCCAAAAGTAAATTAAATTCAATCTCAGTTGCCATGGTAAACCTATTGTTTTCTGTACTGTAGTCAGAATCTGTTTGTACTGTGAGTAATGTTAGGGTTTTGTTAAAGAAGGATGTTTTAGTCATTTTTATTTAATCTTTGTCAAGAACTAAGTGACATGGTTTGCCTGCATGAAGAAGCTGTCAGGAGATATAGCTTGTGAGACAACCTAGAGGGAAACACTGCAACAAACCAGTCTTGTGCAGTATATATTGCCTTCTTTTTTATTAAAGCCAAAATGTGTTTAGAAAATAGAATAAGTTATTACTTTCGAAAATCAGGGGTTTTTTTAATTAAATATGTTTTAAAACACCAATTCTAATTCTTACGATTGCATTTTTCGATGTTTAATCCTTTATAAGTTACTAGCTAGTGCAAGAAGAAAGAGATTTTTTTTTTTTCAGTATCATGGTAAAGACATTTTGAAATATTATTTTAGTAAAATATTCTTTTAAATAAGCAAACATAGAACTTGCTTAACAATAAAATTCTTCACTAATGACTCTTCTAATGACCAGAAAAGGTTACTACAATACATCTCATATAGGAGCATTTCATTTAAAATAAAAAAAAAAGGCGTGATTTTCATTAATCCCAACATACTAGAAACTAATACTTTTTCCTTTCAGAAACATCAAGCTGCTATAATTCTGGTTTACTTGTTATAAATAGTACAACACACATTAACTATAAACATATTCTGAACAAACTGACTAGAAGGAAACTTTCCAGTATAATTTTTAAAGTATTTATTTTTGGTTTCACATCAATTTGGAATAAAGTAATGCATTAAAACTTTACGATACATAAGATGAAAATTATAACAGAAATTAAGGCCGTGTTTGTTGTGTCATTAAAAAAATATTTCACTACAGAAATCTCCTGATTCTCAAAGGCATATTAAAAGTTTATTTAAGTTAATAGACTTCATTTGCAATATTCATTGACTCTGGTATCACATCAATATAAAAAAGAGAAGATGGAAGAGAGCAAAAATACATTTTTGTAGTGTGTGTGAAAGCTAAACATGGAAGATTTTTATTAAAGCTTTTTTTTTTGTCATATTAACACTGTCATATTTCTTCCTTCAAAATACAAAATAGTCAAAACTCTGTCCCTGAACCGACAAAAAGGACCTTTTGCCATTGTAGTCTACTGAGCAAGCAGTCTGCTTCTGATGGAGCTGAAACAAATAGGATTTGTGCTACAGGCTTGAAACCAGAAAATACCAGCAAAAAAAACCCATAACCCTGAAAAGGAAAATTGAGAATAACACAAGTGGATTGGGAACACTCTTGTAGATATCATTTCCCACAGGGTATTCTAGCAGTGGACTACTGAAGACATGCTTTGGTCAAAAACAGTCCTTGAATGCATCACTGATTTGCATCTTAAAGATGATTAATTTATTATTAGGATTTACAAGTGGGATAGGACTACTGTAAATTATTGAGAAGAATTGCTACAAGATCTGAGATTTTTTGGCTTTTTGGGGGGTTTTTTGGTTGTTTTTGTTTTTCAAAGAGAATGAGCAGCTTTCTTCATCTGGATAGTTTCTCCTTAGGAAACCAATATCACATTTCAACAATTCCTTCTTTGGAGATGCCTTTATTTTCTGGAACATGTATGCTGCAATGGAGCGGGGGTGTAGGAGCTCTTTCTGAGCTCCTGGATGGCAAGCTGAGAGTCAGGTTCTCATTATCAACTTTATTACCACAAGAGATGTACCTACACTGTCAAATTACTCAGTTCTCCTGCTCAGTTCTGGGTCTTGATTCCTAAGCATCTTCACTGTGTAGATGTGTAAAGTAACATCTCAATTCAGTGAACTTCAGAGGCCCAGAGGTTTGTCCTTTCCACCCTGTTGAACATTAGCAGTCTCTAAGCTCATCTAATAACCAATAGCAGACCTTGGGATCTTTCCTTGGTCAGTGTCTCCGAACATGCATATTTGCAAATGCAGGCCTCCTTCTATTAATTGACATCCCAGCTTGAAATGCACCAGGAAATTGCACACACAGAGAAAATAGAGAGAAAGATCACCCAGAAAATACTTAAAAACACAGTTTCACAAGAAGATAGGACAGACTGCAGTGATTAGACCCAAGGCTTAGTCAGACAAGCACGCCAACAAGCAGCTTGTTTACAGGTGACCATCTTCTTGTGTTACCCCCTTCTCCCCATTTTCTCATGCTTATTCTTCCCTTGCCTACACTCGTTTTTCATCCTGCCTGGCTTGTCCCTTTCCATTTTTCACATCCAACAGTTTCTCATGGTCTCTTTTGTTAGCTAAACCTCAGGCCAATGCCTCAGCCTCTGTCTGCATATTCTAGCAAAATCTGAGTTCACATAGAATCATTATGATTAGAAAGGACCATCAGGATCATCAAGTCCAACCTTCATCCTAACATCTCTCTAGCTGCTAGACCATAGTCTCAAGCACTATATCTATTTGTTTTTCACTCCTCCAGGGATGGTGACTCCATTACCTCCCTTGCCAGTCTATTCCAGTGCCTAACCACTCTCTCAGTAAATAATTTCTTCCTAATATCTAATCTAAACTTCCTCTGATGCAACTAGAGGCAATTTCCTCTCATTTTATCATTAGTATTTTGGGAGAAAAGACCAATACCAGCCTCGCTACAACCTCCTTTCAGGTAGTTGTAGAGAGCAAGAAGGTCTCCTCTCAGTCTCCTCTTCTCTAGACTAAAGGGCTGCAGTTCCCTCAGCTGCTCTTCATAAAACGTGCTTTCCAGATCCCTCATCAGCTTTGTTGCCCTTCTCTGCACCCACCCCAGCACCCCAATGTTCTTCTTGTACTGTGGTGCCCAAAACTGGACACAGTACTCAAAGTGCAGTCTCACGAGTGCTGAGTAGAGGGGCACAATCACCACCCTACTCCTGCTGGTCACACTGTTTCTGATGCAGGTCAGGACGTGATTGGCCTTCTTGGCCACCTGGGCACACTATAGGCTCATGTTCAGCTGGCTGTTGACCAACACCCCCAGGTCCTTTTCCACCAGGCAGCTCTCCAGCCACTCTTCCCCAAGCCTATAGCATTGCTGGGGGTCGTTGTGATGGAAGTGCATGACCCGGCACTTGGCTTTGTTAAACCTCATACAGTTGACCTTAGCCCATTGCTCCAGGCTGTCCAGATCCCTCTGCAGAGTTTTCCTACCCTTGAGCAGATCAACACTTGTGCTTTATTTTGTGTCATCTGCAAATTTACTGAGGGTGCATTTGCTCCCCTCATCCAGGTCATTGGTAAAGATATTAAACAAGACTGGTCCCAAAACTGAGCCCTGATGGACACCGCATGTGACCAGTCACCAACTGGATGTGACATGGTAGTTCTCTTTTGAAATGAACCAATTATTTTCTCCAAAACAGAATGCAGATATTGTTTTGAGACTGCTGCTCCTGGACTTCTCCCACTGTGTGGTATAAAGAAGACCGTAACAAGTTTTCTTCCTTTTGTCCTATGTGGTTCTTTAATGCTGTTTTATTAGGTTTTGTATTTTCAAGTATTTCCAGATGCTCTGGTACCACAAGCCACAGTGTGAATTACATACTTTCATTTCATGCTTTAAAAATAACATTGGTGGACTTCAAAATTAGTGTCACATTATTTCAGATATTTTGAACTGAAGAAAAAAAACAAACACAAACCAATAATTTATTAGTGCTACAGGGGCACTAGAGAAGATCCAGAAGTGTTTCATACCATGTAATACGAGAGCAGTCTGCTCTTCTCAAAATAGTAGGACTGAGCACTACAGACATAAGACACTTTGCATTAGTTGGTCGGGGGGGTTACAGATCACTCCCTGGAACATAAATATAGTAACTGGTGAGAGACTGATCAGGCAAGGAAGTACAACTAAGAATTTACATTGAGGTTGACTGTAGATTAAGATACAGATCTCCCCATTATTACTAGTCTGAGGTAGTGGAGGATCGCAGAATTGCAGAATTGCAGAATTGCAGAATTGCAGAATTGCAGAATGGTAGGGGTTGGAAGGGGCCTCTGGTGATCATCTAATCCAACCCCCTTGCCAAAATAGAGACTTTGAAAGTCTCTGGAGAAGGAGACTCTACAACCTCTCTGGGCAGCCTGCTCCAGGGCTCCATCATCCTCACAATATGAAGTTTTTCCTGATGTTGAGGTGGAATTTCTTGTGTTCCAGTTTTTATCTGTTGCCCCTTGTCCTACCACTGGGTATCAATGAATAGAGACTAGCCTCATACTCTTCAGCTATTTATAAACATTGGCCAGACCCCTCTCAGCCTTCTCTTCTCCAGGCTAAACAGACCCAGATCTCTCATCCTTTCCTCGTAAGATAAATATTCCAGTTCTTTAATCATCCTTGTAGCCCTGTGTTGTACTCTCTCCAGTAGTTTTCTGTCTCTCTTGAACTGGGGAGCCCAGAACTAGATACAAGACACCAGATGTGACCTCACCAGGGCAGAGCAGATGGGAAGGAGAACCTCCCTTGATGTGCTGGTCACAGGCTTCTTAATGCACTCCAGGATATCATTGACCTTTTTGGACACAAGGGCACATTGCAGGCTCATGGTTAACTTACTATCCACTAGAACTCCAGGGTCCTTCCCCATGGAGCTGCTTTCCAGCAGGTCAACCCCTAACCTGTATTGGTGCATGGGGTTATTCCTCTTCAGGTGCAGGACTCTACACTTGCTGTTGTTGAACTTCCTCTCTACCTATCTCTCCATCCTGTCCAGGTCTCACTGAACAATAGCACAACCTTGTGATGTGTCAGCCACTCTTCCAAGTTTTGTATCATCACCAAACTTGCTGAGGGTACACTCTGTCACTTCACCCAGGTCATTGATGAAGTTGAACAAGACTGGACCCAGAACTGACCCCTAGGGAACACCACTAGCCACAGGCCTCCAACTGGACTCTGTGCAGCTGATCACAACCCTTTGAGCTCTATGGTTCAACCACTTCTCAATCTATCTCACAGTCTACTCATCTAATCCATACTTCCTGAACTTACCCATGGATGTTATAGGAGACAGTGCCAAAAGCCTTGCTGAAGTCAAGGCAGACAACATCCACTGCTCTCCCTCCATCTACCCAACTAGTCACACCATCATAAATGGCTATCAGATTAGTTAAGCATGATTTTCCCTTGGTGAATCCATGCTGACTACTCCTGATAACTTTATTTTCCTCCATGTGCTTGGAGATGACCTCCAGAATGAGCTATTCCATTACCTGTTCAGAGACGGCGGTGAGGCTGATTGGCCTGCAATCTCCTGGTTTCTCCTTCTTGCCCTTTTTGAAGACTGGAGTGATGTTGGCTTTCCTCCAGTCCTCAGGCACCTCTCTCATTCTCCATGATCATTCAAAAATGGAGAGTGGCATAGCAAAAACATTAGCCAGCTCCCTCAGCACTCGTGGGTGCATCCCATGGATTTTTGAGTATTCAGATCAGAAGCTTCTTCTCAAATCAGATTTTTTTCTCTGTGGTGGTTCAGTCCCTGCTGGGAGCCAAGCCACATGGCCACTGCCACTGCCCCCACAATGCCGGTCTGGGGAAGGGAGATGGGGAAAACACAGAGCTGCGATTGAGATAAGGAGAGTTTAATACAATGACATACAAGGAACAATCACAGTAACAACAGCAATGACAACAGTGAGAAAAACAATGTACACAACCATGCGGACAAACAGACGGAGTCGAGTGGAGCTGAGTTGACCAGCCACACATGCCTGAGTTGCACCGCGGGACCAGAACTGGCCCTGGGACTTGATGTCAGTATGGTATGGAATAGCCTGACTGTACCAAATTAACAGTGTCCTGGCTCAACTAGGACATTCTCAAATTCAAATTCTTCTTCTCAAACCAGAAGCCTCAGACAAATATAGTAGCAGCAAAACAACAGAAGGCATTGATTTGTCAAAATCAAAACTACTTAACTACTAATTTTTTAGTGTAATACTGTATTGGGTCTGTCTGAGCTGATTTCCCCATAGCAGCCCTCATGGTCCGCTGTTTTTGTGCTGGGAGTTAGAAGGGTGTTGATAACACACCCATGTTGTGACTTGTCACGGTCGGTTGGCAGATGTCTGCTGAGCAGTGCTTGCACAGCACCAAGGCTCTTCCCAACATTCCCCCCTGCAGTGGGATGGGGTGGGCAAGATCTTGGGAGGGAACACAACCAGGGCAGCTGACCCAAACTGACCAAATGCATATTCCGTACCATATGATGTTGGCTCAGCTATAAAGCTAGGAAGAAGGAGGAGGAAGAGGGAGGCATTCCTTTGTCCTCCAGAAAAACCAACATGCATTTTGGAGCCCTGCTTCCCAGGGAGTGGCCAGACATCACCTGCTGATGGGAAGTAGAGAATAAATCTTTGTTTTCCTTTGCTTCCATGTGCAGATTGTCTTTGCTTGCTTTGTTATCAGTAAACTGCTCTTGTTTTACCCACAATGGTTTTGTTTTCCCATTTTATTTTCCTTCCCATTTTGCCCTGCTGAGGAGGGAGGGGGAGTGGGGGTGATAGAGAGACTTGGTAGCCTCCTGGTGCTCAGCCAAGGTTAACCCACTACAAATATGCTGCTTGGATCAGTTCCTTTACTGCAAGAAAATATAGTAACTATCAAGTGGCAGACTTCAAACAAGGCTTAATGAATATGTCAGGAAAAGCAAACTGGTAAACCTAAGCTCATATTAAGAAAATTGGTAAAAAATATAATAAAGAATACCATAATTCAATGATTATGGCTAAATCTAACATGGTGAAAGTGTTTTGAAGAAACCAACAAGCTAAATCCCAAATCTTTTGAAAGTTATATAAAAACTAGAGGAGTTACAGTTATTTTAAAAACCAGATATGCTAACTGAATTTTATAAATAAGTTTTTTTCCAGAAGTGCTTAAATAAACAAAGTTATCATTTAATAAGAAGGAAGGCCTAAGTAAATTATGCAATATCATAGATATTATAATAGAATTAAAGTATCGTGAAATGGTTTGCATTGGGAGGCATCTTTAAAAATAATTTCATTCCAACCCCTCTGCCACAGGCAGGGACAACCTTCACTAGATTATGTTGCTCAAAGCCCCATCCTACTTGACCTTGAACACTGACAGTGAAGGGGAATCCACAACTTTGGGAAACCTCTTCCAGTGTCTCACCACTCTCACTGTAAAAAACTTCTTCCTTGTATCCTAACTAAATCTGCCCACTTTCCACTTAAAACCTTTATTTCTTTTCGTGTCATTACGGACCCTGGTAAAAAGTCTTTCTCCATCTTTCTCAGAAGCCTCACTTAATTACTGGAAGTTGGCAATCATGTCTCCCAAGAGCATTCTCTTCTCAAGCCTAGAAAACCCCAACTCTTGCAGTCTTTCTTTAGAGAAGAGGTGGTCTAACCTTCTGATCATTTCCATGGCCCTCTTCTGGACCTGCTTTAACAGATCCATGTCTTTCTTGTACTGGGGACTCCAGGACTGAACGCAGTACTGCAGGTGGGGTCTTACCAGAGAGGCACAGAATCACCTCTGTCAAACTGCTGGCCATGTTTTTTATGCTGCTCAGGATATGACTGGCTTTCTGGGCTGCAGGCAGTCTTTGCTGGTACATGTAAAACGTTTTGTCCGCTAGTATCCCCAAGTGCATCTCTGCAGGGCTGCTTTCAATACATTCATCCCTCAATTTGTATTTGTATTGGTGATTGCCCTTACCAAGGTACAGGACTTTACACATGGCTTGTTGAACAACGTGAGGTTCACGTGGACTTACTCCTCAAGGCTGTCAAGGTCCCTCTGGATGGCATCCGTTCATTGTTCAAATAGTTAGTTATTAATTAATTCAAAGTAAAAATTAAAGCTGTGGTAAGGGGGCAGAAAACTCGCACATTCTGAATGGAGACATGCTGCAATAAAAATAAAATTTACTAATGATAAATCCAAAACAATTCACATCTAAAAACTTACTAGCTGTATACATAATTATAGCTTTTGATGGAAGCATCCATAAATCATATAACAGATTTTATGATTGTAGACAGTGCTTGGAAAACCGTAGGTCAGCACTCTGTTATGGTGAACGTGTGAAGAGTATGTTGTAGTATGCACACCATCTGAACATGTGAAGTTCAATACTTTGCTTTCAAGGGATGTAAGAACGGACCAGAAAAGGTCTTAGGATGACCAAAAAAACCTAAATGATGAGAAATTAAGTTAAATTCATGATCAGCAGTTTCTGCAGTTCTCATTTCTATCTTTCGCAGGAATGGCCTAAAAGAGCTGCAGCCTGGCATTCTATCTGGGGACATTGTACACTTCTCCTCCTTCTCTTCCCCGCAAGGCTTCTTCAATTTCTCCTCTTTGTCCTTTCATTCCCCTGGTAGTAAATTTTTCCTCTTCCACCTCTAGGATTCTATATTTTCTTTCTCTTTTACAGCTCTTCTGAAGTCCTTTAAGCAAATGTTATGACATAGATCTTGACAGATTATTATTTTTTTTCTGCTTTCAATCAGGTTTCAAATAATTTACTAGTATATAATTACAGAATAAGAGTTGGATCCTCACCTTGAACAGGTTGTCTAAGGATGCTCATGTGGATTGAATGACTCTCATCTCTTTTTGGTGAGTGATACGTTTGGGCACTTGTGTGGAAGTTTTCCCTTTGGTAGAGAGTGCGTGGCCATTGTGGTTTGTTTTTCCTCAAAGTTTAGTGATTAGTTATGCAGTAAATGTATTCCCAAAGGACATCTGAACCTGTGTTTTGTCATTAGGAGTGCTGAGTCAATAAATCCCCATTTTGACAGCTGTTGCTGTTTGTTTTGTGGGTGCCTCTGTGACACTCCTCAACCACAGAATTTACCAGGAAGCAGACTTAAGATAGTTTGGAATTTGGGAGGGTTGATTTTTCATCCCTTTAGTGGTTTGTCTTTAGTCATACAGAATTACTTTCCTCTTATTAAAATACTAATGCATTTATGAACATCAGTTAACATTTCTGTTAATGAACCGTCAGACTATGACGTTTTTCAGTCATGATACTTTTCATAATGCTGTTTCTCTGGGTAGATTTTTCAATCCACATTAATCAATCAGCACAACTTTCCTGATAGATATTTAGCAGGTATAGATTTGGGTCAGATTACCTTCCTGCCTGAAAAGAGGGTGTGGATGTATAGGGTAGGAACTGGGATCTGAGTCATAAAAATTTTCCATTATTTGCTACAAAATCTAGTGTAAATATACTATTCTTTGTACAACTATGCCCATTTTTGGCAGTAAACTGTTCCAGTCATTTTCATGTGTCTTCACCAACTTGGAGTTTTATGGTTCTAGATAGAAAACTTACACAAATACATTAAGCTGAAAATTTGAATTTAATTCCCTTCAGAATATCAGTGTATCTATATAAAATACGTTTCTCTGTAAGCAAGTTTAAAATTGTCCTGCTTTAAGTTAGAACCAAACCAGTTCTGTTCAATGATTTTAACTTTTCATCTGAGTCTCTGCTAACTAACTGCACTTTCTGAAGCTAATAGCATTTTTATGCAGACAGTGTCTACTTCTAGCAGTGATAATGCTGATGTTTAGAGTTACTACCAAGGATTGGTATGCAGACCGAGGTCACTGCTAACTCTTGTGTACCATATCAGAGGGTGCAGAAAGTGAAAGACTGTACCTGCGGGGAGGAGCGGCCAGGACAGGGGACCCTAACCCGACCAATGAGGTTTTCCATCCCATATATGTCATATTCAGTATAAAGCTGAGGGATCATGAGGGTCTCATACCTTCTCATCTGCCTTTGGGATCCTTCCACTGGCCTTTGCTTCCCTTGGGGGCCTTCTTGCCTTCTGGACCCTTCCCTTCAGCCTTCTTTCTTCTCAGTCCTGCCTTTGATCCCAAATGTATGTTCCTGAGCCCAGCTTCTGAACCCAGTTCCCATCAGCTGCTGAGCACAGCCTGGGACTTTCCTAATGCCTGCTTCACAGCCTCAGTGGTGACAGTTATGAAATTGCCATCAAGGGGAGGCTGGGTTTGATACCGGTTTTGTATATATTCCTTTTTATTATTATTATCTTCATTAAAGCTGTTTCAGTTTTCTGTTCTAACGCAGAAGTATCTCTCATTACCTTCCTCTCCCACCTGGGAGGGGGCCATAAGCCTCTATCCCTTATTCTCTTTCTCTTCCTCTATTTGCAGGGGGGGAGAGGGGTTAACAGAGAGCATCTGTTGTAGGTCTGGTGGATTGAACCTAAACCTCAACAAAAATGAAGCAGGAATTTTAACAATGGAGTTCATCACTAAATAAGCATTCAAAATCTTCTTATTTAAGAAAGGATTGAGTAGTATTTCTCCTAGATATCTTACAACTGAGGAAAAAAAATTTTTTTAATTCTGTTTATTTCAGTGAATGAGAAAGAAATTAGATCCTATTTATCAAATAGACTTACATTAAGCTCTTTACATCTGCTTCTCATCAATCACATCTCTGTCATAGGTACTGCTGGAAAAGTCAATAACTTCTTTCTTGTCACTGAACACTGCTTGAGGCGATCAAGAGACTTTTCCAAATCTAGCAATATGTATTCTACATATCCCTACAGGGCAAAATATACAATCCCAGAGATATCCCTTTTCTGTAAAACAGCTCAGCTGGAGTTTGTTTAATCAGCTGAACTTTGTAACAGGAAGAAAATAAGAGAAAAATCTGAAAAAAAACCAATGCTCATATTCTCTCCAAGAAACCTGAAGCATAGCTTATGAGTAATACATTTTTTTTCCTGTTTGGTTGGATTCTTTTGCTGTTGGTTGGTTTTTTTGTTTGTGGTTTTATAGGCGGGGGACGCAGGGGAGGGCTGGGAGTGTCTGTTGGTTTGTTGGGGTGTTTTTCCTGAAAAAGTATTTTTCAGGCAGCCAAAGCAGAAGCCTGTAATACTTACATCTGCATTAACTAGCATGACTTGAACCTAAATAAAAGTAGATATACTACAATGGTGTAACTGACAACAGTACAGAAATATGTTGAAACACTGTGACAACATAGCTACATACAACATAAAAGGATTTTAAGTAAATATGTGAGCAACGTAACCAGCAAAGTGCACTTCTGTAGCTGGCCTTCAGTAGCATGGAAAGTGTGAGAGGAGTAACAGCATCTGGAAGATGAAGATTGAAGAACAAGGTAAGAACAAGGGGCTTCAAATGGGCATAGTATCCTGCTGAACACTCTGGAGCTGGTAGCTGGCAAAATGAGTAACAAACTGGTTTTGGAAGCAGATAACCCTTCCTTTTGATAGCAAGTGAAACGCATTAAAAAACATCATTAGTCCACATCTAATTATTGTAGAAAAATAAATAAAGCAGAGCAAAGAATATTAAAACAGAGAAGTCTCAACAGTAATAGTACAGTGAAACTTAGTATAAACATACTCCCTAGCGCCTACCCAGTTTCTGCTGTTATGTCCATATTTCTATAACACCTTGGAATCCTAATAGAATCAGTATTGGGATAGTAAGTCATAAGCATCTTGAATCCTTTGTCATGGTAGAATATCAGGTTGACAGTGATTTCTTCCCTCTCATTGTAAGATACACTTGGCATTTTTATGTGCTTGCTAACATGTTTTACACTTGTAATTTTTCTTCATTGGTGTGAAACTTCATATTATTGTTTTTTACTATATTTGGCTGGGTTACATATGTTAGATACCTGTGCTTTGTTTCATTTGTTAATACAAAACCTGATTTTGTTCCATTCCCAGATCTGCAGCTCAATGACTGTTAGTGAAGTGTTCTTTGGGAGCAATGAGCGTTTCCATGCCACTTTCTGCCCTCTCTCATAATTCCATGCATGCCCTACACATGAACACTGCAACCTTACTTTTCAAAGCTTGTGTTATTTTATCAGGTCTATATGCCTGGATACTACTACATCCATATGTTGGAGTTATAAATATTTAATTCTACACAGAGTAACTACTTCTTTCTACTGTAAAATTATGGTGATACTATGTTACTATAAGCAAAAATAATAAGACATAGACACCTAGTCATTAGAAAAAATGCTGTTACAGGTAAACCAAGTGAAAACAAACCCTCCAGCAGGTTAAGTTCAGAAAAAGCCTGACAAACTTTAGTTCTGATCCCCTGCAAACTGAGCACAAAGCCTGTGACTTGCAACCAGGGGCAGTATTACCGTATTTGCAGGACTAGCAAGGAAAAGGTAAAGCAGAAATATCTCCTACTGTGGAAATATAAACATTGTGGTTCATCTGCACTAGAGCGTACAATCCCCAGTGAAATTCTTCTGAGCCTTATTTCCCTCTGACACTAACCAATGAGAACAACCATCCCAGCCTCACCAGACACAGGAGCAGGAGGTGTGTAGCAGAGCAGGGAGCATACAGTGGCTGAACCATAGCCCTTGTCTCTCTCCACAGGTACAGAAGTGAGCGTGTCATAATTTTGACTCAGCAGGAAAGGCAATATGCGGGAGAAAGTCAAAGTTCTCAGCACCTCATCTAAACTCCAGTTCTATTGTGAAGCAAGTGATGACAAGTCCTTATACAACTGTATTTCAACCCTTCTTTTCTCTGAGATGTGAATGAAGTAGATTCTTTGTGTTGCAAAATGAGTACAACAAATGTTTTAATAGTTGATTGTGCATTTATGCAAGGGCACAGAAGCCAAAAGTAGGAATTTTGCTGGCTATTCACAAGCTGACAGGCAAATTTCAACCAAGTCTAAAAATGAAATGTGGTAAGTAGGAAAAGTTACAACACCCTTTACAGGATAGTAGATTTTTGTATCTCCTTTCTCTCTCTTCCAGCATGTAACTAATTATTCTTGTCAGCCTTTTGTAAATAATAAATAACTTATATTATTCTTGTTTTGTACTGTGTTGTTTTCTCAACCCTCCACCATGTTATGAAACATTTACATGCATATGGACATATATGCACATCATTATATGTGCTAGAGAGCATTATAAACCTAATCAGTGTACAATTTGTTTAACCAAGGAGATCACAAATTCTGGCAAGAAGGAAGATAATCTGGAAAGCAAAAAGGACATTTGTTGCCAAAAATCATTGTTTTAATGTTTCTTATTCAGAAAATTATAATAGTTTATAATACCATCTATTCTATAGACGTGGAGGTTAGGAAAAGCCCTCAGAAATTTCTTACTTCAACCTTACATAATTAAATTGAACACTGTATCACATTGAGACTTGATTTTGATGTTCCCCATATCAAAACAATAATCCCTTACTAAATAATTGTGATATGGTTCTACAGAGCATCAGGCAGAAGGTTAATTAGTTTTAATGCTAAACAGTTCTCTGACCAGTAGGACCTTTAGGTCTGTCGCTGTTCTGAGCGCTTGAGTATATTTAGAGCAAATTATCTTCCTAAGAGACCAAAGAGAAGAATTTCAGTTTGGCAGAACATCAGAAGTGATAAATTTGCTTTATAGGAATAGTGGGAGGCATTATTGTTCAAGTGGCACTAGAGCCCCCAACAACGTCCTGTTTCTGAATCTCCTTGTTGTGAACTGACAAATGAGGAATGGAGGGAAAGCTTCTAGTAAAAAGGTGTTACTTGTTTTGATCTCAGTTTGATGATAAACATAAACAGCTTGACATAAAAAAACTAAAAAAAAAGAAAAATCCGTTTAATATGACGTATAATATGCAAAAGTTATAATCAGAATTTAAATATGCTTTTAAAGTTAATTGTACTCTTGTTCTACTAAAAATATTTTCAAAGCCTTATACATAGGATATGTTCACCTTTTTGTTTGCACTGCTCAAAGAAGTGAAAGCAGCATTAATCATTAAAAGCTTTGGTTTTGTTAAACCACACAGTGATTGAATGAAATAGAGAGGAAATAATTTCATTGGAGCATGACCAATCAATATAATGTAATTCCTAATATTTGGAATGCTTGTTAAAGGGCAACAGAAGACTGTCATCTATGGCATTTGAACTTGATTATTAATTTCAGGGGGATTCATTAACACAATCCATAAGTGATGTCATGATCCACCAAATTAGCTAGATGTGGAACAATATGCAGCTGACAATTTGAGAAGAGATGATCTATGTATTCAAAGTTGGTGATCATAAACAGATAGAATCTGAAATCTGGTAGGAAGAAAATACTTTCCATCTCCATTTTTTTCTTGTACAAAGAAGTTTTAAGTAGCTGATTATTTGTTACATAGAGAAAACATCATCTTGCTGGAAGCACTCAGATATTTTTAAGTATGCATGAATGAAGTCGTGCAAATGAGTGTTTTCCCTAACATTCATGATTGAGTGGCAACTCTCAATCATTTCTGCCACCACCACAGCAGAAGATTGTCCCTCACCTTTAGAAACAAATACAGAAGTTACAACATCAGTGTATATAATGTTTCCATACTGTTCTGGTAAGTCCGTACCATCATCTAGATTTCCATAAAACGATTTTGGGCAACTATATCCCTTTTCTGTGTTAAAACAGTCGTAATACATATGGACACAAAAATAGATACAGTGTTATTTTTTAATTGATGAGTTTTAGGAGCCTGTTTCCTGCTCTTCCACATAACAGTAACTTCATGAAGACACCAGAAAGGGTACATGTGGAGTTTTATCCTTATGTATGTACGTGTTTCAGGTGTATTAATCAAAAGTTTATCAACATGCAAGACCACTATTCAACAGTTTGTAGAACAGAATTCATAAACACTATTAAATGGAAAACAAACTATATGAAGGCATATTGTTCTGTTTCAAGATGTTCTACTCAGCTTTATGTGAATACTCATGTCTCACTTGAAATGAATGATATATTACACCAACTAATAATTTGTCCTTAGTTACAGTCTAAAAAAAAAAAAACCAAGAAAATTTGTCTTTCAAATTGGATCTTGTGACTGCCATGTAGGTCTTCAATGGAAGATAAGGACTTCGAAAACTCCATCCAATAAAATTATTTTTCACTATGTCTTTCAAGAACATAAATGTTTTTCTTATATGCACTTTCTTTTTTGCTTTAGTCTCCTAAAATGATAATACTAATATTCTTATTAAAGTTTGATTTGTGGAGTGCCTTGCCTAGTACAATTCATACTGTATATGTTACTAAATGTACACTGCAAAATGGCTGATTTTCTATTGCATGTGTTATCCTAAGATGCACAGAAAGTACTTACAGCTACCAGAAACAAATATTGAGTGACTTCTGGCAGCCTGCTGCTTTTCTTTGCTATTTGAGGGATATTATGTCAGAAATGTTCTCTCATTGTTTCTGGAGAGTATAAGGGAGAGCTATGGATTGTATTACAAAATTGTACTAACCGGAAAGTTTAGTCATACTTCAGGAACACTGTAAACAATGTCACCACTATTACTTCAGGGAAAGCCACAGGATCAAAGGTAAAAACTTAAATTGTATAAATAAATAGGGAGATTGATCTATTTTTATTTGAAAAAGAGAAAAAAAGAAAAAGAAGCTGCAACTATTACAGAAATCAAAATACGCCTAAAAAAACTAATGAGAAGTTCAGATATGAAGTATTATGTTTGTGAACATCATTAATAATAAATGTTGTGATTGAACCCAGAGAGAAACTAAGTCCCACACAGCCAGTCACTTACTCACTTACAGAGGTATGGGAGGGAGATTCAGAGGAGTAAAAGTAAGGGAACTCATGGGTTGAGATAAAGGCTGTTGAATAATGAAAAGAAAAAAAAAGTAAGGAAAAAGAAAAACAAACAAAAAAACTAATAGAGAGGAAAATGAAATCCACAAAATAATGAATTATGCAGAAGAAAATAATTACTTGCCACTTTGTTGCCAAGTAACAAATGACTTGCCAGTCTCCAAGCAGTGGCAGCCCCCATACACCTCCACCTCCCTGGATTTTATTACTGAGTATGACATCTTATGGTATGGGGTATCTCTTTGATTCGTTTGGGTCAGCTGTCTCAGTTGCGTCTCCTCCCAATCTTTTTTCTACACCCAACCTACTTGCTGGTGGGGCAGTGTGAGGAGCAGAAAAGGCCTTGACTTAGCGTTAGAACTGCCGAGCAGTAATGAAGGCATCTCTGTATTAACAACTCTGTTTTCAGCACAAATAGAAAACATAGCCTTATAGCAGTTAATATGAAGAAATCTAACTCTATCCCAGCCAAACCTAGTACAATAAGAAATGGAAAAGAGGGAACAAGACATATGGATCTTTCTGTCTATTAGACATCTAAAAGGGCAACATCAGAACAAGTAAATCATGGAGACTACTCAGTAAAGTATAAATGCAAGGCAGAGGGATAGAATCTAGTCTTCCATGTGCTACTGGTGATGGGTGAAAATGTTTCTGAAAGAACATGCCTGAATGTCTCATGCAGTCAGAATGGCCCTAAATTGACTAAAATTAATGGATAGATTTTCCCTCTGCAGTCTGTTTCAACCGTAGATAATTTCTTTATTTTGATATCCATGAGGCACTCAAATGCTTTAATGCAAGTGGAATATCTATTTTAAGAAAACAATTTATAATAGGAAGCATCTCCATAGTGAAAAGAACTCTGATATCAGTTTATTCACCACAGAATCTCATATAAGTTGTTGCAAACATAGATACAGAACCAGGTTCTGAAGAACACAAAGACTGATTTTACAATGTGACAGCTCTCTTACAGCAGAGGGAGAATGCTCCACATTATTGTGTGAGTACAATTCCTCTGTATTCCCTAGTACAAAACTCTGTCTTCTGTGGCAAAGGGTCTCCAGATGTCTCTCATGTGTAATATACCTCCAAAGAGATACCTCTTCTTGTTAGTCAGTCACTGACAGACAGACTTTTGCCTCTTTGGATTAACAAACTGTTGAAATTAGCTATCCAAAAATTAGTTGCCTACTCCAAGATAATGACTATGTTTTCACTACAGTTAACGGAAGAGAAACTCGTACCTCCAGGTTGCAAGTCATTTCCTCTGTCTTAGAAAACTCTTTTAAGGTGCTGTGAATTGATCTCAGGAAGAGTCTGTCTCGTTCTGTTGATATAAAAGCAATGAAACCACTAGCTCTGTTTCTGAGTGTGATTCAGCCACCTAATGTAGTCGTCCAGTATCATTTCAAAAAAACCTTAGGTAATTTTCCTAGCCTCTAGTTGCTGCCTAAGAAGCGCATAGGTGTATTCTCTGTTTCTCTCTCCTTAAATTGTGAACGACTAGAAATACAGGTAAATTAATTTTTAACACTGTACAGGAAATGTCTTTAATTAAAGTTTCAGAACTAAATTCTCTGTATCTAGATAGAAGTCTTGGCTTCAGGATATCTTGGTACAGCAAAATGAAGCTCTGTGTCTGAAGTAAGATGTAGAAAAGCAGGATCTAATCTTTCAGTATCCAGGGCATACTCATGCTGCTCAAGTAATTAATTATGGAATGAAAGTTCAAGTTGTAATAAAATTTGAAGTGACATGAATTAGTTCAACAAAATTGAAAATGGGGGATCCTGCTGATATTAGTGAAGTGCAGACAGTTGGTTTTAATATTTGTGTCATTCATCAGGGAGATTTTCATTACCTGCAATTCCACAGTATTAATCCATTTGAAAGAGGCAGACTACTGGAAATTCACAACAGGAAATTCATGTAGGGGAATTTTTAAAAAAAGATGCTACTTCAGTCATGCCAGTCCAGTGTTAGAGAACTTAGTAATGCTTATTGACTGCAGTGAGGACAAAATCAATTTGCACACAAATGCAAAATGCACAGAATAGAAGAAATATAATTACAATGTGTGGGACTTATCTGACTTCTAGGGATGGTATATGTTTGACCAAATGTCACAGTCACAGAGTCAAAGAATGGCAGGGTTGGAAAGGACCCCTGGAGATCATCTAGTCCAACCCCGCTGCCAGAGTAGGGCCATCTAGAGCAGGTTACACAGGAAGGCATCCAGGCAGGTTTTGAATGTCTCCAGAGATGGAGACTCCACCACCTCTCTGGTCAGCCTGTTCCAGTGCTCTGCCACCCTCAAAGTAAAGAAGTTCCTCCTCATGTTTAGATGGAACTTCCTGGGCTTAAGTTTATTTCCATTCCCTCTCGTCCTGTCACTGGATACCACAGAAAAAAGACTGGCCCCATCTTCCTGACATCCATCCTTTAAGTATTTATAAGTGTAGATGAGATCCCCTCTCAATCTTCTCTTCTCCAGACTAAATAGACCCAAGTCCCTCAGTCTTTCCTCATAAAGGAGATATTCCAGTTCCCTAATCATCTTAGTAGCCTTTCTCTGCACCCTCTCCAGCAGCTTCCTGTCTCTCTTGAACCGAGGAGCCCAGAACTGGACTCAGTACTCCAGATGCAGCCACACCAGGGCAGAGTAGAGGGGAAGGAGAACCTCCCTTGACCTGCTGGCCACACCCTTCTTGATGCACTCCGGGATGCCATTGGCCTTCTTGGCCACAAGGGCACATTGCTGGCTCATGGTCATCCTGTTGTCCACCAGGACTCCCAGG
>JAVSBS010015342.1:51357-67330 GCA_033124195.1 Coracias cyanogaster | reverse complement strand
ATGTCCCTGCTTGTGTAGGGAGGTTGGACTAGATGACCTCTAGAGGTCCCTTCCAGCCTGAAACATTCTATGATTCTGTGATTCTATATTCCAAATTTACCAGAAGAAAATGTACAAACTTTGCTCTATGAACAAATGACTTAGGACTTTGTGTGTGAGGGCTTAAAATACTAAGGGCTAGGAAGACCTATGCTTTTCTTTTTTTTTCCTGTTACTCTATTTACTGATTTGCTTGCAGGTGTGTGGAAGTCTTTTACATTTACTTCCATGCTGGCAGAGTTGAAGAGCCCTATGTCAGCATCACAAAGAAGAGGCAGATGCCCAAGGATGGATACTCAGAAGAAATTGAGAAAGAAGTGGGACAGGCTGAAGGCAAGCTGTGTACACACAGGTCTGCATTCAGCAGGGCATCCGTGATCCAGGCATTCCTTGGCTCAGCACCCCAGCTCACGCTCCAGCTCTACATCTGTGTCCTGCAGCAGGAGATCACGGCTGCCAGAAGTAGGTAGAGCTTTTGTTATCACCTCCATATTTTGGTGGGAGGGAGAGGAGAAAGGTCAGCAGTCAGGTGTAGCTGCCCTGGACAAGAACCAAACATATTGCAATAGGTTTCACCTCCCTGGCAGCTTTTGATGGAGATGTTGCTCTAAACTATGACATTTGCTGTAGCATACCTGGGTTGCTATAAAAACACTAATTTGATAAAGTGGCCATTATGGCATGAGAGGGAGGTAGCTGGGGGGACTAAGCTGTCTTCCTGAAGAGGAGAAAAAATATTTACCTCTGTTCCATTATGGTTTTTGAACAAACTTCCTGGAAAACTTCCTTGGGATACAGTGCAGAGCATGTTTTGCCATGCTGAATTAAGGAAGTGTACTTTCAGGAATGCAGTTTCAGGTATGGGCTGAGAATATGAAACTGTTTTTACTTGTGCCAGACCCAAAAGGCAGAACTCAACAAGCTGGTATGCAAACATGGCCATCTCGTCTCTGGACCCAGAGCTGTTAAGTCTTCACTAAGCAGTGTAGTGAACCACATGGACTTACCAGGACACGCCTCTCTTACTGTTGGACTGCATCTTGCTCCATGATGTACTACAGTTCCTAGAGCTTTATTTGCTGGCTGTCTCTACATGAACCTACTCCAGCTGGTCATAGGATAACCAGCTTTTTGGTGTAAGAAAGGACTTTCTTCTTCACCACTTTGGCAGAGGTGAACTGGAGGTGTGTTTCCACTGAAATACAGAATAGCTCCTGTTAGATTTCTGAGGCCCTGAGAGGCCAGGGATCATTACCAGCTTCACAGGTAAGGAGGCTGAGGCTAGGGTGACACATTATGAATCTGATTGCTTTCTTCAGTTCTGGTACCTTGATTGATGGTGTACTAAGGTAAGGAACTAAGATTTTTTGAAAAGCCTTTGTAATAGTGTCAGTGTTCCCCCCTCAACTCAGGGAATGGAGAACTTCAGTATACCAAAGGGCAAGCCAGTACGTAAGGATATTATGACAGGTTAAGGTCTTCATACAAAAGTACTTGTTTAAGGTCATAGTAGTAGTTACTTGGAAGACATTGCTCCTGACGGTATCTGAGTACTTCACAGCTAAGGTAGAGTCTTCAAAGAACCTTGCCATCTGTGATATGGAATGAGAAAAAAAGCAGCTGAATCCTTTGCTGAGCAGTGCAATTAGCAATACTTCCAATCTCTTCACTGCAGATGCCATTTGCTTGAGAAAGGTCACATTTTTATTTAATTTCTTCTATTACTGGTGTTGACCTTACTGGTCATGATTGCCAAGGAGAAGTGCTGTCTTCCAGATGATTAGAAAATTGCATATTTAATAACGATTTGTATGCCCTGTTACTTCTGCCATTTATCAGTCACTGCTGAGATAAATTCTGATTCACAGACTGGTAAGTGACCTTCTGTGGGTGAAGTAAAGTTAAGCAACCAGAGATAAACTGGCTCACCAGGGAGTTCTGTGAACTCGCCAGCAAATGTAGTAATCATATCATGTCTGCCAGAAGCCATCTCCATAGCAGGTGTAATTCAAAATATAGAAATTAAAAGAAAAAAAAAAGTGGTTTTCTTTTTCCTTAATCAGTGATGTAGGAACAATAGCAATGTCTGTTAGAGCTCATTCATTAGAAGAACAAGAGCCATATTCCTCTTGGGGGTATATTACCTTCTGAAATACTGAAACTTCCTGAAATCTCTTTAGCCAGCTTATTTCTGCAGTAGCACCTTTTGTCCACCAGTATTATTCAGCCTCCAGAGTAAATGGGTATGATGCATAGGACGGTTTAAGCTTAGTGTTTATGTTTATACAGTGGTTCTGATGTACAGGGACATGGCTTCAACCTGTTGATCTTCCAGCATCGTCAAAGTAATTTAACAGCCAGCCCAGCTCTTCTTCCCTGCTACAGATGTCTTCAGCTTCCCTATTTTTTGACACTGGTCCTCCAAAGTGCATGCTCTTTTTCCATTTGTCCCTGTTATAATTATCATACTCTTCTTGTA
The DNA here is from genome assembly GCA_033124195.1 of Coracias cyanogaster. Taxonomy (NCBI): domain Eukaryota; kingdom Metazoa; phylum Chordata; class Aves; order Coraciiformes; family Coraciidae; genus Coracias; species Coracias cyanogaster. Next base: position 64,812 of record JAVSBS010015342.1, on the reverse strand, counting down.
TTTAGATTTCCACAATGTTTGTCTTGTCTCCTCATCAGTCTCTTATGTTTCTAGATTCCTACACAACCCTGTCTGTGTAAATTCTGCTTGGTCAGTGATAACAAGGTCTGCATCATTGGTGAACCTAAGGCTGTTTACCATCATGCTACATAGCATGGTTTGGCCCTTTCGGATCTGTTTGAAACCCATTATTGTTTCCAGTATTGAATTGAATAGTTCTGAGAAGAGCATGCATCCTTGCTCGGTCCTTTGTCAACCAGAACCATGCTGCATCTTTCTTCTATATTTCATGGCATTCATTAATTTCTCTGGATGTTTTCCTCGTGTTGATCAGATTCTTGCCAGTGACTCACATTCTCCAGAATTGTCCTTCTACTGTCTGCCAAGAATGTAAGATCAAAAGAACTAAAGAGAGCTGCAAAAGCAAGACAAAGCCTCTAGGTTAGTGATGAAAGACCTCAAGCTTTGGTGATAGTTTAGCATGAAATGTATAAAAATGTTGTATGAAAATGCAACATTGGAAACCTACATGTAATAGCTTAATCTGAGTCCTAGTTCTAGACATTCAGCTCTTTCTCTGGTTACAGTGTAACTGGGAAGAAGTTTCTAACTTGTTACTGTATGAAATGCCCAGCCTGACTTTATAATTGCCACTCTCAATCCACTCTCAGTTGCTCTCAATCCACTCCTTGCCCAGCCTGTGTTTGTGCCTGGGGTTGCCTCAACCCAGATGCAGGACCTTGCACTTGACCTTGTTGAACTTCATGAGGTTGGCATGGGCCCACCTCTCAAGCCTATCAAGGTCCCTCTGGATGGCACCCCTTCCCTCCAGCGTGTCAACCCCACCACACAGCTTGGTGTCATCTGCAAACTTGCTGAGGGTGCACTCAATCCCACTCTCCATGCCACTGGCAAATATGTTAAATAGGACTGGTCCCAGTACTGATCCCCAAGGAACACCACTCATTACTGGCCTCCACTTGGACACTGAGCCATTGATTGCAAGTCTTTGAGTGAGACCATCCAGCCAATTCCTTATCCACTGAGTGGTCTATCCATCAAATCCTTGTCTCTCCAATTTAGAGACCAGGATGTTGTGCAGGACAGTGTAAAGACAAAAAAACTTAAACATAAAGACTTAAGACATAAAAAAACTAACAAAGTAAAGCAGTGCCTCCCTGAATGTGTGCACCTCTCATCTGTAAGAAAAGTGCAGCCTTCTGGGAGTAGGAAGGTAGAAGAGAAATGCCACCTTTATAAGGACTGTTAGGGGATTTGGGGACTGCTCCAGGGGAGGATACTTTTCCTGTTTAGTTTTTCACTTCTTTGCCTGCTCAGCATGAGTAAAAGCAACAATAATGTCACCCTCCCACGTTTCCCTTTGTGATTGCTTCAAACCATCTTTCTCACTTTCTTAAAAGGGATGTTTGAACTGAAGGTTTGGTGGCAGTACTGAGCTTTTGGGAAAGGAGCTTGACTGGATGACTGTATTAAACCAGAATCAGCATGACCTGGATTCTGTCAATGGAGAAATGCCTCTTTTGAAGGCTTAAGTTTTTTAGACAAGTTTAAGATTTATATAGAATGCCTAAAATGAAACAGGATAATATCAAGTAACAAGATAGTAACAAGATTAATATCTCAGCTTATCAAAGCAGAAAGCAAGTGAAGTTCCAGGACAGCTGTACCCTGTCCCCAGTGGGTAGGGGTTTTTTTGTTTATTTAAATCTGGGAATATTCTTTTGTTTCATTAGCTGCTGGAAGTTGTTTGTTCTTTCACGGTTCTGGAGCCAGCTCAAAACTACAGGTAAGATTTTGTAAATAGCCGCAGGATATCAAGCAGTATTCTTGGCTGCACTCACTTCTTCAGCCAACATTTTTCTAAGACATAAATTAAAAAATTCTCAGATCAAGTACAGTGCTGGAAGAAACATGTTTAAAAACACCTATTGAAAAATCAAGTATTAAACAAGCAAATAAATAACAATTTTAAGATAATATATGCACTACCAAACTGGCATGTACAAAATTACCATATAAAATGGCAAAGGTTTTTCAGCTTACCAAGTGCTATTGGAAAACTAGATATAAAGGGTTAATTAAGTCTTTTCCAAAGTAATTCAGAGGTGCTTGACAATCAGGGTGGGAGAGGGGTTATCTAAAATGGTAGAGAAAATCCCATCAAAGTTGTTAGAGACCCTAAAATGGGCACGTTTCTTGCTTTGAAATTCATAACTTTAGGGAAAATCCCTGATAGTCATGGCCATATAGCTATAGCTAAGCAGAGAATCCAGTTCACTTTTAGGATATTGACACATAAACTAACTGAAGGATGCAGAAAGCTCTGGTTGCTAAACATTGCAAAAGTAATTGACATAATCAAGAAATCCCAACTCTGCCTATTTTGTTTTATTTTATGCAATATAATCCCCAGTAGCATGACCGATTAGCTTGGTTAGTTTCATTGAAACTCGAAAAGAGATAACAGAATAATTTTTTACTGTGCTTAACTCATTTGCATTTGAAGTATGCCTTGCATGGACAAAATGCCCAGATTGAAACTGAAAGTATAGACTGGGGGTGCCTAAAATTAGTCCCCTATATCAGCTAGGCAGCGTATTGGTAACAATTGTGAAGAAAGTATGCACATGCTAATGAAACCACGTGCAGTTAGCACTTCTGAGCATCAAGGTACTTCTCAATGAATATTTATTCTATGCATCCAGGATTCTTGTACATTTGTACTTACTTACTTTGACAAGGCAAGGCTCCCTCCTGCAGTGGCAGCTTTTCCCCTGTTGCATCTGTAGGGAAAGCCAGGTAACATCTGGCCTCTGCCTTCACTTTCTGCAGAATTTACATGCCATGAAACCTTCACCTGAGGGATTCTGGGTAGATGAGAGATATTGAAAGTTGATCTGAATTTAAAGACATTTTTTAAAGGAGTGTTGTTTTAAATGCATGAAACAGATGTATAAAGAAAATAGAGAGATATATAGGAAAACACATTGTAGAAAGATGGGCAAATCTCTGTCTACACAGGCAGAGAAAGTACAGATGGTTCTGGATTTACATTTCTTTGGCTTTCAATTTTGAGCTCCATCACAGAGCTCTTCTGTGAACTTAGACAATTTGCTTTGACATAGAACTTCACAAGCACTGAGCTATCTGCATGCCCAAGTTACTCCAAAATTTCAGCTTCTCTGTTTTGCAGTTTTTTTGTCTGTACAGAGAAGGAGTAGCACCCTGGTGCCTTGTGGAGTACTGTGAGAGTTTGAGAGCAACTCGGGTGCTCTCATAACTGAGCTGTTTAATTACCAAGGACAGTATATGTATGAACAGCCTTTGGCAGGGAGAGGAGGGAGAGACCCTTGTGACTTCTAAGTGCCTTTTTTTCTTTCTACCTACTAGTTACTTGGAAACGTAACAAATGGGGATCAAAATAAGAGGTAGGCTTAGAATAAAAACCCAGAAGTGTATACAAGGAATGGCTTTTTTTTTTCAGCATTACACTCTGCTGGGAATCCCCAGAAGTGCTGTGAAGATAACTAAATTTGCAGTACTCTGATGCAATGTCTTTAACATCTGCTATGCTGAAGGCTGTGATTTTCCATTTCTCTTTGTAGGTATTTTTATGGTCCTTTCTCTCCTATCAATTGTATATGGCGCCTTACGCTGCAACATCCTGGCTATTAAGATCAAGTATGATGATTATGATGTCAGCGTGAAACCAGCTGCCTACCTCTGCATATTCATGTGGAGAAGCTTTGAGATTGCGACGCGGGTTACAGTGTTGGTCCTTTTCAGTTCAGTCCTTCAAATCTGGACTCTTCCGGTTGTGCTAGTGAATTTCTTTGGTTTTTTCTTCTACCCATGGATTCTCTTCTGGCAAAGCAAGTCCCCGTTTCCTGAGAACATAGAGAAGGCATTGAGCAGGGTTGGCACTACCATCGTCTTGTGCCTTCTAACCTTCCTGTATGCTGGCATTAACATGTTCTGCTGGTCAGCAGTGCAGGTGAAGCTCAATGATCCTGACTTAATTAACAAATCTCAAAATTGGTACCGACTGACTGTGTATTACATGCTGCGATTCATCGAGAATGCATTCCTGCTGCTGATGTGGTACATCTATAAAACGGATATCTACCTGTATGTCTGCGCCCCGTTGTTGGTTTTGCAGCTCCTGATAAGTTACTGCATGGCTGTCCTCTTCATGTTGGTGTTCTACCAGTTCTGCCACCCATGCAAAAAGCTTTTCTCATCCAGCATTTCCGAAGGTTTGCTGTCCTGTTTCAAATTCCTCTGCTTTGTTTGCAAGCCTCCCAAATCCACCATGCTGACAGACAAGGTAGAGGTGAAATCTCCTGAAAATACTGATGAAGCATGGAGCAGTAGCAAGACAACAGATTCTCAGAAGGGGAATCCTCATCAAAGTGTTTCTTCCAATGCCTAGTACATCTGGAAGCAAGTAGGTGCCTTTGGAAGGTGGCAGATCACCTGCTGGGAACATTGTGTATCTTGGACATTGCGTCTTGTGGATGGGATTTTGTTCTGGCAGGTGTAGCACTGCATGATGACTGAGAAGCCTGCCTTTGTGGAAAACTTAGTGTATGAGTATGTGTATCTATGTGTGTCTGTATACAGAGAGCAATCATTGTTTGTAGACTTCCGTTTCAGAGTTTTTTGCACATGCTTATTTGGAAATCATTATAGGAGATATCCTTCAAAAGCTGGCCTGATGCTCATCTTACTCAGGAAATCTGAGGATGGAAGGAAATGCATTTTATTTCTGATTGGATGTCATTATGGCATGCCACCCTAGCATGGAAACAGAGCATAGACCTTGACGATAGACTGTAGCTGTGGTCTGCTTTAATCAAATTGCAGACTTTTTTTACACTCTAATCAGTGTAATAAGATAATACTTCCCTCTGTGGTATAAGAATTGGACTTCTACAATGCACTGTAGTCTAGGTTGCCAAGAAACAGCCAATTAGCCAGCACTAATACTGAAATGTGACTGTTACTGAGAACAGAGAGGTTATTGGCTTTGCACTGTTTTACCCTTCATATTTGCTGCTTGTTAGTAAGGGAATTAAATTTAACACATTAATTGTGATGTTCTGGAATAGCTCTTTTTTTCTGACATAATCATTTATCTAATACTTTTTTTTGTGATGTTCTGGTATTAAGGTGATATTCACTTTATATAAGTTCAGATATCTAGAAGCTGGGCAGGTAGTGTGAACTAGTCATGTAGGTGCTCTCTGAAGCATATCTCCAGGGAGTCATTCTACCCGTCTTAAAATATCCTCTAAGGCAAGTGATACGAATCATTCTCTGGACACCTAATTCTCAGCGTTAACCAGCTGCCTTGACAATTCGTTTTGACTATCTGTCTCCCTTTTAGATGGCTGAAGAGATGAGCACTACCCTGATTGTCAGGGGGCTGGCACTACACCAGTCATGCAACTCACTGACATCTTATGTGGGAAGAGAAGGCACCGAGTCGTTCTTTTTGAGGCTGTGATATGTTATGGTTAGTTTAATAACAGTAGTTCAAAACCCTCTGGCTTCTTTACCTCAGAAGTCTCACAGGCTTGAAATCTGAAAGAGGAAATGGAAGTTGTTGACTTTGTGCACTACGCTACCACAAATAAAAGTGTTTCTGTATTTTCTAAGTTACTGAGAAAGCTTTAGCAGATGAACACCCAAGAATTTAGTGGAAATAGGCGAACACAACTGTATTTTCAAAAATGAAGTGAAGGCTTCCTGCACTTTGTTTGCTTAGCACCTTGCATTTATTTTGAATAGTACACATTATGGCTGCTAGTGGAAACAAGTAATTCATGATCCAAAGCACCTGCTAGCATCCTGAGCTTAGCCTCCATTCTATCATTGATGAGGATGTGAAGATCTTCAGTAGGGATGACATCAGCATCATTGTATTGGAAGTCTGTCAAGTACAGTTCTGAGGTAATTTATAATGAAATATGTCACATGCATGCAGTGTTGCAAAGAGCTAAGCTGCTTTTATTTATTTTTACTGCGCTGTAAATGAATGTCTTCATACTTCAGTTTTGTAATGGAGTTATGTTTTTTATTTTGCTTAATATGTGTCTGTGTGTGGTATATATATGTAGTTGTCATTAAATTATTGGTGTGTGGTAATGGGAATTTTTGGCCTGAGCTTGCAATGGGAATGTACCTCATGTACCTGGGGAAGACACCAAACACCTCAGCTCTCATTTCTCTCTCTGAGAAGCATAGAATAGTGAAGTGACTCCTTGAAGACACTACACTATTTCTCTGTATTTCTCTATGTAGAAGTACAGTATAGTATTTCTCTGTACTTTTCTAGATGTAGAAGAGTATTTCAGGTGTTTGGTTTTTTTTTCAGTAGTGAGTTAAAGGAGCAAGTGAGAATGTAACCCTTGCTTCCCAACCTGCAGAGTTCAGTACATGGGGCCAAATTTTCAGGTGTTCTTAGCTAAAACAGAGTATCTGACTTTATAATTGGATACTCACCAATATCAGGGAACTGTGGTTGCTGCCTATCTGCAGATATACCTACGTCTGACATGTTGGTCTTTGGAAAAAAAAAAAAGTGGCTACATATGTAGAAATACTTCGTATGTAAAGACAGAGCTTTCAAATCCTTAAAGCAGACTTTGGACACTGTAAGTGAAGGTGCAGTTGTGATTTTGCCATTTGGAGATGGTAGAAGCTTCATAAACATTAGACAGTGAAATGTTTGTGCTACAATGAAGTCAACAGTAGGAGAGTTACACAGTCAGAAGTCCAGTGTGTATACATAGTGAGTACCATTGAACTTCACATACCAATGATGAAGGCTATTGTATATGCATATTTTTAGAGGGTGTGCCATATTACTTCCTATTTTTGTACTGATCTGAAGTGCATGCATAGGGAACTGAATAGTTAAATCACTGTTATGATTTAACTGTTCCTAACTGGTAGGAAAAAAAATCAAAATAAATATTTGTATGAGTTATATGACTCTCACATAGTTTTCCCTCAGTTGTGCAGCCTAACCAAATACGGTTTAAATACTCCACCCATGTGAGAGCCATCGCTTTTGTGGTGCCTCACGTCACAGCAGCACGGAGTGCAGATTAACTAACAGTATTGCTGCTTTATGTATGTTTTAATCTAGCTGTGCTGCCATTGCTGGTGGAAAGAAGGTATGAAAGGGAGTCTCAGAGATAAAGGTATTCTGTTAAGACCAGTGTTCAAAAGGACAAGCTTATTTTTTTAAAGCATGCTGTAATGCTATGAGAGGCAGCTTTTCTCAGGATAATGACAATCTAGAGAGTGGTGTTGTCTGTACACCCAGTGGCTGCACTGAGAGGATAGTATACAAAGGGTGTACGTGTATGAATGAGTGATCTTTTGCCGCAAGTTTACTGTGGTTTTACTCTCCTCTGTGAATGCTGGAGGCATATATGTTCAATGGAAGGGTATAGGGCTGCTGTTAAAAACTGTACTCACTTGAGCAGTCCTGAGTGGCACAAAGGATTGCTCAGTAAGGATTATTCACATGTATAAGAGTATGCAAGATCTGATACATAGGTTTTCTTTTATACTTGTAAACCACCACAAATTAAAATGTTGAAACACTCTCTTAAGTTGTGTTGGTATCAGTTCCTCGTTTGCTGCTTTCAGAAATCCAAGGTGTAGGTTCTACAGCACACTGTCATCTGTTGCCATGCAGCAGAAGAAACGTTTTCAAGCAGACCTGACAGAAGAATAATCTGTGATTGATTTGGGAGTGCCTTATCTCCAACCAGTGGTGCTTCCAGTGCTGTTTAGCTGGTTGGAGTCTCAGCAGAAAATTTTGTCAGAGGCAAGCGGATTAAGAGACCAGTGTTATACAGAACAAGATCAGTATAGGTTATTTACTGTCAGGATGAGACTATTCAGTTGGTTTCCATTGGGAATCAGAAAGAAATCATTACCTTATAAATGATCTTTTAACGCTTTTTTCTGCACGCTTTTTTCATGCTCATCTGGATTTACCATGTGTTTGTCTCTGACCTTTGGAATAGCTGGCAAAATCCGGGCTGGAGGCACATGAAAGCATAGAGACTTTGTAACATATTTCTAACTTGATATATATTTACAAAATATCTGTATTTTATAAATACAAGTGTAAATAGACACATTGTAACAAGTTGCAATGTGTGCACATCACTTAAATGAGTAGTGAGGAAGGGTTTTAGAAGTCCTGGTGTTGAAGGACGCCGCTATCTGCTGGTGAGAGCTGCACTCCCTAAAAGGTAGATATCCTTCCTTGCAGACATTTTTAGTATCAAGGGAGGATTTTTAAATGAGTATCCAGCTTTTTTTTTTTTTAATCAAATATAGATTAAAACCTCAATAAAAAATTTCAGATTTAGGCACAATGTTGATCATTTCTGTTTTCAACATGGTTTCTTAAAGAAAAGCTGATGTGACCACTCTGTTTCTCTGTCAGCCCTGTTCTCCCCAGTACATGTCAAACTCATTGAACATACGAACACAAAATTTTTTCACAGTGACGTATCTGAGGAAATAAAACAGGGTTATACAAGCTTTGTGAAGACTATCAGCTTCCAGGAGGAAATTATGGAGATTGATAAAATGATCCCACTGATAAGAAAGGTTTCGGCATGACCTTCTTGCTGACCACTTAGCAAGCCAAGCAGTCAGCATCAGTGTGCTTTCAGTGTTCTAAACCTTGGTATCACTCGGCGATCCACATACCTGCTACCTCTTGCCCTTAGCATGAAAGAGGACTACAAGTTGTGGGGATGAGGATATACAGAGGGAAAAAGCAGGGGAAAAAAAAACCTGTTAGGTCTCAGGTTCACCCCAAAACTGAAGTCAAAATGAAAGGGAAGTGCTTCAAAATGACAACATGAAAATTACTGAATCTCTCCCTTAAATAAATGACAACTTCATATCCTGTAAAAAAGAACAGTTTTATCCTTTTTTGGATTTCTCAGAGTCATAAGGAAAATCTCTTGCCACTGAAATTAAGTTTTACAGAGATGATGAGTGTCTGTATTCAAGTATGAAAATGTCACCTTCCAGGTGTGAAATTCAGATGTGAATGCCTCTGTGCATAAAGGCTTCTAAGCACAGACTAGGCTTAATGGGTAAAAGCATCTACGCAGGTGATGGATGTTAATTAGTTGGATGTCGCTTACTGAGATCCTTCTGGAATAACATCACAGTTGTAACGTTTTGGCCCTGAAGGTGAGACCTGATTTAATGAACTAGAAACAGCCTGTCTTAAACATGTTCTGTGTCTCCACGTTCGTAATTGCTCGAATTCCTATTTTGACAGAGCAAAGTGACAAGGAATAAATGTTACATATTTTAACTTCTGAAATTTCTTTCATCAGCTAGGCTTTTCATCTGATTAATGTGCCTTGCCAATGCAGCGCTTCAGTCACGCACCAATACTTTCAGGAAAATGATCAGGGATGGATTCAGATGGAAACCTGTCGTGGTTTAACACCAGCTGGCAACTAAGCACCACGCAGCCGCTCTCTCACTCCCCCCACCCCACAGTGGGATGAGGAGGAGGTCTGGGAGAAAACAGTTTAATAATTGAAATGTAATAACAGCAATGAAAATGAATATAGGAAAAATAAGAGAAATAAAACCCAAGAAGAAGAAGCACTGCACAATGCAGTTGCCCGCCACCCACTGACCGATGCCCAAGCAGTGATCTGCCCCCCTTGGCCTACCCCTTCCCCCAACCCCCCAAGTTCATCTACTGAGCACGACACTCAGTGGTACGGAATATCCCTTGGACTAGTTCAGGTCAGATGTCCTGCTCATGCTCCCTCCGAGCTTCTTGTGCTCCTGCTTGTTGGCAGAGCATAGGAAACTGAAAAATCCTTAACTTCAGATAAGCACTACTTAGCAACAACTAAAACATCAGCGTGTTATCAACATTATTTGCACACTAAATCCAAAACATGGCACTGTACCAGGTACTAGGGAGAAAATTAACTGTATCCTAGCTGAAACCTGGACAAGAGTGATGCCAGAGGTAGTCAAGGTTGCATATTAATTTATATCAGGCTTCTAGAGTGGGAGCTAAATAGCAAAAAAGTAGGACGGCACCCTACAGATGAAGTGCTAACGTTGCATTTTGTTGTCTTTATGCATGGATTTGCAGTTCTTGTAAATCTATGTTGTAGTAGGATGTGTGCTAAACTCAGCAGCTAACAGAAAAGAGAGGTGCTTGCAATTGCTTTAGTTTTGCAGTTGGCAGCCCTCAAATCACCAGTTACGTTCTTTAGAATGTATGTCCTAGCCAATCCTCCTTCCTCTCTGCTGCTTCATGGTGGCCATTTTAAATAGAAAGGAAGGAACAAGGCGCAGTGAAACAGCTGCATTTTTCACTAGGGCTGCTATTTAAAGCCAAAGTTGCATGACTGTGAAAAGGGCTGAACTGACAGAGTGCATCAATTCTTCATTGCTACACTGCAAATGTTAACAATAGAGGGCAGTACAGAAACTCAAAAGCATGCAGGTGTGATAAAAAAAAAAAAACAACAGGATGGAAAAGAAGTTTTCGAAAAGGAGCAGGATCAGCTATGTAACTACAAGAAAAGCAAGTGAGCCTTAAAACCATGGAGTAATTAAATGTTACGTAAACACTTTTTTTCATTGTGTTCATGGACATTGTGTGCTTCTCCCTACTCCCTTTTCTTCTTATTTTTTAAGCCACAAGGAGAAAAAAGACCAAACATGAGAAAAACAAATATTTTAGGAAAAAAAATAAAATGCCATTGCAAACCTACAGAAATGTGTGGGGCAACTCAGAAACATGTTGAGAGTGCACCTAGATTTATTTACTAGTGCTCTTTGAGGCCCCAATAAGGAGTCTGGGTACAGCCCAGCCCAGAATCTGAAGGTCTAACTGATCTAGACACAGCTTCATTTGAAAAAAAAAACCCCACCTTTCTTCGTTGATTGTCTGTTTTGATATCAGCATAGTCTTAATTATATACATTGTGTCGCAGTACACACATTAGCTTTGATTCTGTGTCTCAGCAGAAATAGGTAATTCCCATGCTAATGGTCAGAACATAAATATTACCCTTGACATAATATGTGGAGTTTGCTTAGCTGATTGCACCTTCCTTATTCATGAACAGAAAAGCAATGACCTGTGCAATATGTCAGAGAGTTTTTAACCTCATGTGGTAGTTGGTTGGTTCCTGCTTGGAACATGTTCTCTTCAGCAGCTGACAAGGTGTGACGGCCTGAAAAATCAGTGTCCTTTACAGAAAGAGAAAATATAATTGACTGGAGAAACCAGACAGATTGTACATGGTAAGTCTTATTCACAGTGATTTGTCTGTGTACATCAGAAATGAACCAAACAACTTCAGAGTAAGAGGAAAGTAAAAACATTGCAGGGGAGACAGGTTATCAGGTGGGAACAGGCAAGGAATATAAGAAGTGACAAATTACTCCTGCCTTGCCATGGAATAAGGACCTTGGTAATGATGTTGAGGTTGTGCCATAAAGACTGATAGTAAGGCAAATTCAGGGAAGGCTAAAGAGTGCGGTACCACTAACTTAGCAAATGACTCAACTGCCAGTTACACCTGACTCTTCAGCATAATTTGCCATTGGTTCCAAATGAAATGGAAGCCCTCAAGGGCGCCAAGCAGGGATCCATTAGCAAACACCTATAAATCACTTGTCGTGTAGCAATCAAGGGCTTACGCGTGTGAGCTGCTATCTTAGTAAACCATGCATCACTGTTCTTTCCAGCAAATACACAGTTGTCTCTTCAAGCAAGAAAAGAAAAGTTGGCAAGGGAAGATTTACTAATGCGAGATCTAAAACTAAAGAACACAAACTGGCTATGGTCTTATCACTCATTCAGAACCATATCACTCATTCACAGGAAATTTGAGTGTGCTATAAAGCCAAATGCAATTTTATGGAAAAAAAATATTGGCAAAGGATTGAAGTATGAATTGTCAGACCCTCCCTACCAGCAAGAATCTCAGTGGAGTGGGATTGTGTCCCAGAATACAAAAGAAAATGTTGTAGGTCACTGTAATTAAGCAGTCAAAAGCTCTAATTTTTATTCCAGGTGGACACAGCTCCCTTAACCTTGACAGAAAACTATGCGGGAGAAGGATCTCTAAATCCAGCTGAGAATGAACTGAGTTATGTCCAGCCTCTTGCTACTTCCATGGAAGCCTGAGCAATAAAAATAGTAGAATATCATTAATCCACCAAAACTTATATTACAAAAACCACAAAAGCAAGAAAGATAATTAATATTCTGGAAATTGTATTCCCCAATCTAATCCACTCATTTTAATTTCATTTTTAATAGTGGTTTCTCTGAAAGTGCTAAAAATGTATTACAGAAGTATGTATGTATAAAATGCTGTAAACAGTCTTGTAACAGGAGGCTTCAGTAGCTATTAATCCAAAGGTAATTCAGCCTGGAAGAAAGTCATCCCAGTTCAAAGCCCAGGCTGTGTGTTATTTGTGTCTTCATTAAGTTTTCCAAAGAGATGGACGGATGCTTCCAAGCTTCTCCAGAGTGTAACTTAAGCCAGGCAGGGCTTTGCAAGCTACTCTCAGACAAGTGTTGAAGTTTGCAGGGCAAATCCAGAAGTAAAAGAGCTTTATCATGAGAAATGAGTGAAGGGAAACATAAAAATCCAGTGACTGTGTGGCTGGGGCAGTGTAATTCTATATTAAGAGGCATCTTAAGTATGAGTTAGCAGCATACAGGCTTCATGCTGGGTCTTGGCACAGGGATGAACCACATTTTAGTAATCTAGCTGAATGATATTTTTTAAGCAAAAGCTTCAAGCAAAAGCCTGTTCCTCAGTGCCACGTTTCATGTTATCTTGCTTAGAGAAGTCCATTAAACATGACATTGTTCCCCAGTGTTTCCCCTATTGCTGAAAACTAAAAGTCCTCAGCAAAAGCAGGACTGAGCCACAGGCTGGATCTGTCAAGTGTCTGGTTGTGGACAGGCATCTCCTAACTGAACTGGGTCACCCTGTCATCCCCATGCTGAGGACTGGGAGAGAGAAAAATCAGCAAAAACTTCACTCTTTTGAATTTTATAAGACAAACTGCAGCAACGTAAAGTCGTATAGACCTGTGCAGCTAGGGTGTAGGCACTGAGGTGTTCACAGCTGGGCAGCTGTTCCTGTGCATGAAGGGGGACACTGGAATTCCTGTAGTAGTCCTACTGAAGTCATTGCTTCCACTGCTGTGACACAGACACTGAGACACCCAGCTGCGGGGACGGGATTAGGAGAGACTGGCCACGACTCAATATGAGTTAAGCAGGAATCACGTTTATTGTTTCGTAAACACCTTGTTTTATACATTCTTTGCACCAATGACAATTGTCCTTATTAAGCACCACACTTCCTAAGCCAATCA
>JAVSBS010015342.1:39582-51074 GCA_033124195.1 Coracias cyanogaster | reverse complement strand
TGAAGTCCCTCCAACCCAAGCCACACACAAAAATCCCACACTACCCGGCTTTGCTCGTGCAATTCCACACGACTATGTCCCTGTTCCCATAGCCATTCTTCCACACCCAGCCAGTGAACAGATAAAGCTGTAATCAGAGCATGGGACAGGTTTAGGTTAGACCTGGGATTACAGACCCTTCTGTGAAGTGATGGCTTTTGGGTGCACGTGCGTGTTCCCAGGATTCCTCCCTCTATGATATCATCACAGGCTGACAGTAAAGTCATGGATCCAACCCTAGCCACAGTGTAAATGCAGTAAAAAGGCATCCTTTTTCAAAAAAAAGTTTTTCGAAATCAAAGATGAGAGACAGGTGATAGATGTGCAGCAATAGGGAAATCCTAGCATGAGGCAGCTCGCCTCGCTTTAACACAGAAGGCTTGTGATGAGTCAAGTCTGCTTGATTTTCAGATCCCTCATGGAGCATATAGCTGCAAAAGTCAGCAGTGGGCTATGTAAGCTGGGATCCTGAGGGAATCACTGAGAAAGTGATGGTTTTAGTTAAAAGAGAAAAAAAAGCTGCTGCCTGGAGATTGTAGGCTACAGTGGCTGGTGAATTGACACTGTGTTGGTATTTTACCTAAGTTTAACAGCAGTGACTTTTGTTCTTGTTCCTGATTTGTTATTGCCTAAAATATTTCCTCGTGGAAGTGCTGATCCCTGAATGGTAAATTAACGTCTAATACCAAATGTAAACTTAACATTTAATGACAGTGTGCTTGTTTTCTTCCTCAGCTTTTACAGGGCTTTTAGAAAAATTCCACAGACTCTCCAGTGTGTTTAGAAGTCCTGCACGTAGCTAATGAATGAAAATGTGCCCCAACAGACACCTAAGGAAATCCCTCACCACTGCCCACCACCCTGCATGATACACCAGGATCCCTTGGGGAGCAGAGCAAAGAGATCTCTCCCCAAACAAAAGCACAGGAGATGCACTGCCAGAATCGGTCCAGGGACTGCTGCCAAGGGCAATATGCATTGTGGAAATGGTGACGCAAATGTGTCAGGAGAGATACAGCTCTAGTGGATCCTATTTGGAAGCACAGAGGTGGGCTAATGGATTTCTGGAAGTTCTTTCCTATACTATGATTGTGAGCTGCTAATTAGAAGTGGAATTTGGCTGCCCAGCACTGAAAGACAGGGTGAAAAAGTAAGAAAGAGATTTTGAGCAGGGATGTAATAGCAAAGGTGAAATAAGGGCAAGTGCAGATGGTAGGAAGGTCCAGGACAGAATGGGCATGTGTCCTCCAGCTTCTTCAGCTGAGCTGTACCCCATGAATGATGTGAGGTCCCTGTGTGCTCTGCCTGGGCCAGTCAGTGCTGCCCAGCGGGTGGCATTGCTGAGCTGCCCTCCCACATGCTCCAGCACCCAGCTGGTGAACCACCAGCTTCTCCCGAGCTGCAGCTTGTCGGCTGAAATTTTAGTTCGTTAAGGCTGGGTTGAAAGTCTTCTAGGTGATGCATGACAAGAGCACAGGAGAAAACTGCTGTTCCTCTCACATCTTTTGAGAAGTTTTCTTGAGTGGAATATTGCTGGTCAACAGCTTCTGGTGAAGTCCCTCTCTCCAGGCAGATAAGAGTTACCACAGGCTATCACAGTCATGTGTAAAAGTACTGGATCTGAAGCCACATGAAGAGAAGTCTAGCTAGAAAGTGAGCAGCAAATGGATGGGTAGTTGTATTCCAGTTCCAGAGCCAGACTAGCAGATCATAAGGCCTGGTACCCTGCTGAAAGGCTGCCAGGTGAGCTCCCTCTCCCCAAGTCCCACATGAAGCCAGGTTATTTTGGCCTCTGCCTCTACACATGGGAGTTCACGTTATCCTAACTTTACTCCTACCTGGGAACTACTGCCAGCTTAATGTAGTAAAATGGCTATCTGTACTTAGACAGGGTACATCGCTGCTGGTGTTTCTTACTTCCAGTAACAGAGGAGTGAGGAGACATTCTGGCCAGTTTTGTGATAGTGCTGTTTGACTTCATCCCAGGACTGATAACAGCAAATAGAATCTGGATCATATGCGAATTTTCTTAATACAGCACGTGGGTCTCTCATGATCATTGCAAAAGGCAGTGTGAGGAACTACCAGAGCAGGGAACTATACCCAGAGTTACAGTGTAAAGCAAAGACATAGAAGGATCTCCCAGTTCTTACTGGAGTCTCACTGACATTTTTTTCCTGGCTCACATCTACTTTTCTGCCCTCCTCTTAGCATGGTATCATTTATTTTGCAAACAAAATAGAAAGAGTAGAATTTTCAGACTACGTAATTCCCCTGAGTGAAGGCAAGTGCACACAGTGACAGCTTCAGGCTGCCTGTGAAGGCAATCCCTTCAGGCAAGACAGCTTGACAAGTCTGCTTCTTCCTCTTTGTTGTAGACTCAAGGGAAGGACAGTAAACAGGGATTGCACAGCATTCAAAATAAAGATTTCAGCCTACAAAATGAAAGAGGTTAATCAAGTTCACTTCTTGGCTTTCGTCCTGCTACATGGGAGGAGCTCAGCAACCTCAGCTCAGCAACATCTTCAGCAATGCATGAGCTGGGTCTCCACTCTGTTCTTCACCGCACTCTCTCTTTGGGGTTTATACATGCAGAAATTTACACTGTGCCTTTTAGGAGGCAGGTGTGAAACACCTGGGCCTGAAGCTGTCTGACATTAAATTTCTGCAGGAATACACAGAACACAGAGCAGAAGAGGAACTAAATTAAGTCCTAAGCAAGCAGGTAAAATTACTGCAAGGAAATGAAGATCCCTGAATACTTTTGCAAAACTCTCATGCTGCAGAAGCATCACTGTTCACTGAACTTTTTGTTGCAAAGAAGGATGAAAAATGCTGCATGTAATCAGCCAGCTTGAAAGAAATTTCAGAAACAGAATGAGATAGCATTTAGTTTTTTACATACTTCAGTTTTAAACACTCCTACGTAATTAATACACAGCTGCCAATGTTGCCTTTTCTGGTACAGGATGCATTTTTCAAATTAGACCAAAGTATAAAACATGCAAATGTTTGTAATATTATAGCAAAAATTTCACCCATTCAGAAGATGCAAGCACTAGAATTAAATCAGGGGTGATGCATGGGTGGTTTTGGTACTAGTTCTACTCACACTTATCACTTGCAGCAACCAGCCAAAGTCTGCTGTGCATTGTCCTGTCAGTTTTTAAATAAATGGGAAAACTCACAAACATCAGGGAGCACCAGAACTCACCAGCTGTGGAAGGGCCCAGAACCTCTACCCCTCCTCTTGAATTCAGGCAGTGAGATCAGCTGTGTGCTAGGCTGGGAGCAGCTGAAATATATTCTGATTCATGGCCTGTATTCAGGCTGTTAAGAGGACGTCACAGTTTGTGCCTGCTGTGACTGATCTAAGATCAGCCCCTGCTGGGGTTGTAGCCTGCCAGAAACCTCCTGAGCCAGTAAAATAATGTTTCAGTGGCTCTAGTGCTTGAAGAGCTTCCAGCTAAGGCAGGGTTGCCAAAGCTTGGGGCATCCTGGATGCCTGCGCTTGCTCACCCCAGAGAAACTGTAAGTAACTTAGCTGAACTAAGGGGAAGAAAAAGGCAATGAGAATGCGACATTTCTGGGCAGGGAAGGGGCTTGTCTTCACAGTAAGAATGGACATCCATAAATCAGTACTGCCCTCCTCCTTTCCTTCCTCAGCCATTTTAGCTGTTCAGCTCACAAAGGCTACCCCCATAAACAAAATATGGGCAACCAGACACTCCACTGACATCCATTTGGGACAGCCATCAAAGTGACTGATACCGTGTGAGAGCCTGGCCCATCACAAAGCCTGTCAAATGAGGTTGCTGCAAACCCCATTTAACAGGTTTTGAAGACTTCATTTTGGCTTTCAGTTACTGACGCTTGGGAGGCTTCTGTGGAGAAAAATGATTAAAATGCTGCCAGTCCTGTCTATGTGAGGAGGTGAAGAACTGCTCTTCATCTCTAGGCTATGTTTGAGCAGTTACTTCTGTATATCTCAAGACGGAATAATAATGCAGAAGTCACCCGTGCCATTCAGATAGCTGTGTTTGTCTACTTGTTTTAGAAAAATGTAGAAATGTAGGGTTTTTTTCTGGAATGAAAAAAAATCTTTGTTCAAGTCCCAGTTATGTCACCTTATGGAGGCCATATTCCAGGAGAAATTTGATGAAGACAGTGGCATGTTGGTAGTAGTGGCAGGAAAACAGCTGCTAGCCAGAACACTGGTATTTGCCCCAGCTCCCCTCATCCTCATTTTTACATCGTGACCAGAGCTCTCATCACTGCCAGAATCAGGCCCTGAGAAATTTAGTTTCTAAGTGAGTCCAGAGCAAGGTAGGCTGTGCTGAGTCACTTTTCTGATGCATGTGTGTCATACAGGTTTTATCCAACCTCTCCAGCTCTTGCCCTCATTAGCAGTTCACCAGCTTGCTCTCAGTTACAGATCAGATCAGCATTTACTCTGAAGAGCAAACTTCAGTCCTTGAAATGTGGTAAGCAGCTTACTCTTTACTCCAGTATCTGCAGGTTCAGGCCTCTGAAAATGTTGTGTTGTAAAGCTGTTAGCACGATGCAAAGCTACACCAGGCCTGCTCAGGCTTTCAGAGTCATGAAATTCTGCACGGTACAACAGAGTGTTGCAGCTCTGTAGCTCTGCTACTTTTTAAAGCTTAAAAGGTTCCTTAAAGAACACCATGCTTACACAGATGTCACCTCTTTGCAAAGGAGGTAGGCTTGTGTCGGTCACTTTGGGAGGAGATCTGTATTTCTGTGGCACAGTGGGTGGGAAACACAGGAGAAGGAGCCAGTGGAAGGCAGGTCTGGATGCCTTGCTCCTCCCTAGGGCCTGGACCTTGGCAAAGGATGGTCCCTCTTAATCCCAAAGCTTCCTCCAAACTACCACTTTGCACTCTTTATTGCAGGTTTGGGAATTTTAATACTACAGAGGGAAAACATTCAGGAACTATTAAAGTTCCTTAATTTTTTTTTTCTTTTTAAGTAAATACTCTTAGGATAAATATCCTCTGACTTGTGAGCTCTAAAACACATTTAAGCAATTTCCCATCTTTTTTTCTCTAATCACAAAACCAAAATGCTTACTGTAATTCTTTTCTTATATAGCAATGTAGTTCCTTGTGCTGGGGACTCTACAAGAGTTCAAAATATGAAAAATGGCCTATCTAGTGACACACATCCTCAGTTTTGGCCCGAGCAGAGACATATACCAGACAAGGCTTGCACATAGCAAGCAAGGAGAGCGTGAGATTACATTTGGATGCTTCTGTGGACATTGAATTACTGGTAGTGAAAAAATTATTGTGATTATTTCTCAAAGAGGATCAGCAGGAATGGCAACTCAGACCTGAGGTGATTAAAAAGAAGACAAGGCTAGGAAGAGATAAGTCTTCTGTGCATTCTGTATTACATTTCAGCATTGGAAGTTACATAAACTAGTAATAACTGGTCAGGTTTTCCGCTAAAAAAATGTATGTTATTTATTTTATACTCTGTATCACGGGGGAAAAAATAATCTACTTCAACAGTTTATATACATTTGAGTTATGAAAAGTTATATGTAAAGATGGTAGAAGCATGTCTGAAACAGAAGTATGGACATGATTCAATGGTTAACTTATTTCCTAAATGAATGAGAAAGGAAACAGGTTGCTGCAAGCTTCTGCTCTCACTTCCTTATGAGAGGAGACAGAGACACTGTTCCAGAAAGAAGAGGGCCGTTGTGCACGCTCGTCTCAGGCAGTCATGGGTAACTGGGTGGAGAATGAAGGACTGTCCATCTTCGTCGTTGTAAGTAACATTTTTATTATTACTTGTATCTAGTAAAAAGTTCTACAGAAAGTTGTACTAAGCAGTTCTCACTGTGCCAGTGAATGATGCATCTGATCAGGCTGAAACTAAGCAAAGTGAAATGCTTCAAGAGAATAATTTTTAAGGCGCTCTGTCCGGTATCTCGATTGCTGTAGGCTTTGTTGTCAAGTGAGAAATGATCATGTGTTAACTTTCATTTGCTTTGTTAGAAATACTTGAGCACCTGGGGGTTTTGGATGCAAGGGTGACTTAAGAAAAACAAATAACATTATGTCTCACTTAACTTCAACAGAGAAAGCAATTACAACAACCAACCTTTCTTGCCCTTCTATAAACAAAAGTGGGCGTAACTAAGAGCACACTCTGTTGATGATACAAAATCTATATTAGAGTAAGATTCCAGAATTTTGAGCAAACATTCATGAATTCTTCCAACTAGTATTTGAACTGAGTTTGCATGCAGCTTGCATTGAGTGGCTGTGAAAGTAGGTTATGTTAATTCTGAGAAAGATTTAAAAGTACTGAAAATCCCAGTCACATATAAAAGTGCTACAGAGTAAAGGAGGGCAGTCCTCCTTGGAGAAAACTTAGACAGAAGTAAATATTTAAGTGTGTCCTTTATTTTCACTGCATAGTGTGATACAAGAACTATAGCTATGCAATTATATATATATAGAGAGAGAGAGAGAGGGAGACAGGGAAAGAGAGACATAGATATACAACAGCAAAATGTAATACCAGTCAAGATATTGTTGCCAAGCACGGTTAGTAGATGTAAATACTGAGAGGAAGAAAAGGAAGACATAGAACTTATATATTTGTGTTCACTGAAATTTGAATCTTCATTCAAAAAACCTATTTCTGCTGCTATGAACAACTGACATTTACATATTACATTGTAGATGTGAAGCTCTAGTTTTGGAGCATAACCCTGGTACTTCAGTGCTTTGAAAAGCAGTAACTGTGCTTGCTGTCACCTTCAGTGACTTGAGGAAGTTGAAACTGCCATGAGGTGAATTCTGGTGGTTTTTTGTTTTTTTTTTTTTTTTTTTTCCCCCCCACCCAAACTGAACTACTAAGAGAATTTTGTAAGAGGACTTTATTTTACTCAAATAAGCAATTTGGTTTGCTATAACAAGGTCAACTTATAGGGAAGGAAACTAACAAAGTCACTGATAAAGAAACCAGCTAGAAGGACAGTTCACTGGAAGCCTTACCAAAGTGTTCTACATTGTCCTCTACAGCTTTACTGCACACTGACTAGGTACAAGGTTGTCCAGTCCTTGACAGAAAAAGGATAGCCACAATTTCTGTTGATGTAGCTCAAGAAAATAGGAACATGGCAGCCTTAACCCCAGCCTATGCTGTCTCCACTGGCCCTAACTAAAGAGCATGGATGGCTGCTAACTCTGCAACTCAACCCAAGTGACCAGAGGGTGTCACAGCGCTTTTCAAAGGGTCCGTGTCCCCTATGGGTCAGCACCAAGAATAATTGTGGGAGACCATCAAGGATCATGTTAAACATGTTGGTCTTCTGGGCATGCTGTCAGGTTAGCATACATGGGATTGGCGCACTCTCACTTTAAATATGTATCCTAAGCTTTTAATCCTGAGATGAGCTTGTTTCTTTTAATGAGGATTTGGGGATTTCCCATATACTGTCTTACCCTGATGGAAATCCCTTCATTTCCCCGTACTTAAGCCACAAAGATAAGGCATTTTCAAGTTATAAACTAATACGAAGTTTTTTACAGTGTTAGCTGCACCAAAGAACAAGCAAAGCATATGGGTTAGGAGGGGCGAGGGACTGTAATGTCACAGTTTCTGACATCCTTAACTTTTAACTAGAAACAGGGTTTTCTCCCGGTTCTCAGACTTTCTCTCCTCTGTTTTAATGCACCAGCTAGTAAATCTTAGACTGAGGGTGCACTGATACAGATCAATTTCACTATGGGCTGTGAAATCAGTCAACCAGCTCCATGAGGGCAAAATCCCAGATTTCCTATGATCTCTTTGGCTGGATGGGCTTGCAGCTGCCTTAGATAGCTTTGACAAAGGCTAATAGCTTCTCTTTCCCTGAAGAAATGTGCACCATAGGATGTGCAGGTGTGAGAGAATACTGCAGGTATGAAGTAGCCTAGTTTTCAGTAGTCTAAACATTACCAAAATGTATGCATTGAATATTTCCTGCTGGCTTACTTCAGACCTCCAGAACCTCCTGCTCAGTTAGGCCCTATGCGTAATTTAGGCCCTCTATATGTAGATCTCAAGCTTCTCTGTCCTTTGTCACAGCTCCTAAGTCTTCCTCTTACATAGGTTAATATGTCTGAGGAACTGCCATTTGGAAGAGGCTCTAAGACTTAATGACACTTGGAGATTCGGGTAGACTCATAGACTTGGCTAAACACCTGTAATGTGATGGCCCTTATACAATCATGTCTAAACTCCTCGAGTTATGCAAAAGTTTCAGCTATTCATTGCTGTATTTTGGTTTATTACCACTCCTGTACTGTGTGCACACATCAGAGCCCATTTCCACCAGAAAAATTTCTATTGCCCCCACTGAACCCTTCATACCTTGCCGTACTCCTCTCTGCGCAAACAGGAGCACAATCAACTAATTGACCATTATCTCAACTGTGTAAATTCAGATGTATGATCTCCAACGGCAAACTGTAAAGCTTCCTGTTCTGTTTCTCTTTCAGCTTGTGTGGCTGGGGTTAAATGTCTTCCTCTTTTGGTGGTACTATCTTGTATATGATGTCCCACCAAAATTTTTCTACACCAGAGTACTCCTTGGCGTAAGTACAAAACATGTTATCTTGGCATAGACAGAACACATAGCATTTCCCCTTAGTTTTCTATGACTGCAACTGGGTTAAATGACTGGAGCAGCAGGTTCAGGAGTTAAAAGTCACATATAAACACGTAACTGAATGGAGACAGATGTCAAGTGCTTCTGAACAGAAAACTAGTATGCAAAATAGAGAGATCCCTTTCTAAAGATGTTTTCGTACTATTATGTTCCTGGTAGTTAAAATGAACGTGAATTGTGGCTCCTTCATTAAGCAAAAAACAAACAAAATATTGCCATTTTTCAATGGCAATTTTTTTTATAGCATGAATAGTTTACAAAGCTGTTAGCTCTGAAAAGCAATTGTCATTCACGTATTCATCAAGCGTGTGAATAGCAGTCAGGTAGTGAAGAGATCCTGGACCCGGAGCTATTCAATATAATCCAGCTGATCAATGCAGCATTATGTGTTCTACAAACTTGCTTCCAAAGCTACCGTGGGTCATGACCAATTGACAGAGAAAATTTCTTTTTTTTTTTTTTTTCAGGCTTTCAAAAGCCTGATCACAGACATAAAAACCAGTCTAAGCCTCAAATTACAGAGCACAGCACTTCATAAAAGGTTTTCAAAGCCATGGTTTAATTCAACAAAGCATGAAATCCCATTCTGCATACAGCTCCATGTCTATCGATCAAATTCTGCCCTTTGCGATGAAGGCACAGTTGTCTTTGAAGTCACAGAGGCCTGCGCTTGGGTAGCTGGAGCTCAGTGTAACCCCAAGTTGGTAACTGTGATTTGAAACCTGAAAGGGTCCCAACCAATGCAAGGAGAGCAAACTTTATCTTCTCCCTCCCTTCATTGTGTTTGGGTTAAGATGGTCATTATTCCTTCCCTTCAGTCTTTGTTCAAAAACCTGAAATCATTCAGGATATGAAGAGCAACATTAATGGAACATATTCCTAAAAGATAAGGCAACAGATCTCTCTGGACTCCATTTACTGACAACAGAGAACATAAAATAGCTTTCCTCATAAGCTGTTGTTCTGTCTACCATAACCACCCAGGCAACTGAAAGCACAGCAGAGAGACTTTCTTTACATCTTAGGAACAGAAAATTCTACCAACGGCTTAGACTTGCACCTGTGCTTGGCCATTGGCTGTCAGACATGACAGGGAACTTTTTGTACAACGGCATTATTTAAAAACTGGAAATAGAATATGTCTATCTGGGGGAATGATGTGCCTGCATGTATGTCTGTGACTTGGCCAGAGCATGACTACCCTGAAATGTGAACATTGTTGATTAGCTCTTGTAGTGGGTCTGGCTGAGCTGGTTTTCCCCATAGCAGCCCTCATGGTGCAGAGTTTTGTGCTGGGAGCTAGGAGGGTGTTGATAACACACCCATTTTGTGACTACTGTTGAGCAGGGCTCGCACAGCACCCAGCCTCCTCCCAATATTCCCCCCTCCACAGTGGGATGGGGTGGGCAAGATCTTGGGAGGGGACACAACCAGGACAGCTGACCCGAACTGACCAAAGAGATATTCCATACCATATGACGTCAGCTCAGCTATAAAGCTAGAGAAAAGGAGGAGGAGAAGGGAGGCCATTCTATTGTCCTCCAGAGGAACCACTACATGTCTTGGAGCCCTGCTTCCCAGGGAGTGGCAAACATCACCTACTGATGGGAAGCAGAGAATAAATCTTTGTTTTCCTTTGCTTCCATGTGTGGATTTGCTTGGCTTCGTTTCTGTTATTATTAAACTGCTTTTGTTTCCCATCCTATTTCCCTCCCCCCCTTTTTTTTTGGCTCTGCTTATGAGGGAGAGGGGGGAAAAAGGGGAGGGGAGGGGAGTGATAAAGTGGCTTGGTGGGCACCTGGCACTTAGCCAAGGTTAACCCACCACAGCTCTAGATCTCACATTTGTAAAAAGTTGTGATATAATACACAAATGAAATCTATGCCTGTCCTTGTCCTGAATAATGTCTTAGATAATGCATTTAATAACAGCATCTCTCCAATTACAGCGTGCTTTGGCTCTGGCGAGGGCTCCTGCAGCTTGTCTGAATTTCAATTGCATGCTGATTCTGCTGCCAGTATGTCGAAACTTGCTCTCCTTCCTCAGAGGATCAAGTGCGGTAAGATGAAGAAAGAATTTCAAAATATATGAAAGATAATAATCTAAACAGCTTTGCAAGCATACCAAAGTATTTCATCCAAGTTCCCTAAATACACCATATATGGGGGATGTCCTCTTTTAAGAAGTAGATAAGCCTGGAGTTTTGCTATGAGCAAGATTGAGGTCTACACACCAATGCTGTATCTAGAACTCTGTTGAAAGGTTTAGCCTTGAACTAGCCTCTTTTGAGTCTTCCCTTTTTTCTTGCCTCCTGGGCATCATGCTGCCCCGGGTGCAAATTCCCCCTTCTGGGGCAAGCCGTAGGTTGTGCTTACACACATTTGCCTTGTTTGTCTCCAATGCAATGCCCATTTATAGCAGCAGATACTAATCCACGTCTGCTGTCCTTGCATGTTCAGTTCTTAAAGTAAATGTAGTCTTACAGACTTTCAGAATGGGACTTTCTTCAGCTGATTCAGAAATTGCATTCTTTCTTGTCTGACCTGCATTTCCATCTCAGGGTGAAATTGTTCACAGGCATTTTGACCATTTCTAGCTCCCAAATGCAAATGTTATGTTGGCTGGAAAGCATGCCCTATGAAGAGCCACTGAGGGAACTGGGCTTGTTTAGTCTAGAGAAGAAAAGACTGAGAGGAGACCTCATTGCCCTCTACAACTACCTAAAAGGAGGTTGTAGCGAGGCTGGTGCTGGTCTCTTCTC